>JACDIV010000115.1:0-184575 GCA_022244645.1 Thraustochytrium striatum | reverse complement strand
TAACCTAACCTAACCTAAACTAACCTAACCTAACCTAACCTAACCTAACCTAACCTACCTAACCTAAACTAACCTAACCTAACCTAACCTAACCTAACTAACCTAACCTAACCTAACCTAAACCTAACCTAACCTAACTAACCTAACCTAACCTAATGTCGATGACATCATACAACACTCTCAACTTTGAGTTTACGATATTTGGACTTTCAAGTCCGAATTCATCACACCATTACGTCGACCTGATCTCTTGACTCTTTTCTTGAAACTCTACCATTTCTATCCAATCTTAACCCAATCTTTACCCAATCTCTACCCAATCTCTACCCAATCTTACCAATCTCTACCCAATCTCTACCCAATCTCTACCCAATCTCTACCAATCTCTACCAATCTCTACCCAATCTCTACCAATCTCTACCCAATCTCTCCCAATCTTTACCAATCTCTACCCATCTTTACCCAATCTCTACCCAATCTTTACCCAATCTACCCAATCTCTACCCAATCTCTACCCAATCTCTACCGATTCTAACCCATCTGTACCCATCTCTACCCATCTCTACCTGATTCTAACCGTCTCTACCCGATTTTAACCCTTCTGTACCCGGCTCTACCCATCTCTACCCATTTCTACCTGAACTTTGTTCGTTTTTACACGTAACACAAAATTATAATTTACGCGCCTGCTGCCTTCCTTGGATGTGGTAGCCGTCTCTCAGGCTCCCTCTCCGGAATCGAACCCTAATTCTCCGTCACCCGTGATGGCCACGGTAGTCCAATACACTACCGTCGACAGCTGATGGGGCAGAAACTTGAATGATTCACCGCCGGCACAAGACCACTGCGGTTCGCTTAGTTATTCTGAATCACCAAAACAACCCCGAAAGGTATTGGTTTATATCAAATAAATGCAGCCCTCCCAAAAAGTCGGGCCTATAAGCATGTATTGTTTCTAGATTTGCCACAAGTATCCATCTAAAAAACACTATCAAAGAAACTATAACTGATATAATGAGCCGTTCGCAGTTTCACAGTATAAATCGCTTATACTTAGACATGCATGGCTTAATCTTTGAGACAAGCATATGATTACTGGCAGGATCAACCAGATTGCTGTTCTTGCTGCGTATCACACAAGATGACACGTTCAAGAAGAGACACTGACAGAAGAAAAAAAATCCTCCTGCAAGCGCCTCATCAGCGATTTTGATTGTTTCTGAAAAGTCGCGACAATGTCACGCCTCGTCCAGTCGTCGTTTTACTTTAAATTCCACACGCCCTCACCGCCGATGCCCACTCGTTCATAGAGTCGGTCGTGCGGGGGCGACGCTGCAAAGTCAAACTCAGTCGCTTCCGCCATAGACGTACCGCGACCAGAGCGGTTCCTTGCGTTCTGCGTTCAGATTCAAGTGTTGCGCATCGCGTAACAGCATGAAGCCTTCTGCACGTGGAGCATACGAGCAGCCAATCTTCATTCATTCATCATGAACGAACAAGTCTTGGCCACCGCTCCCTCGATCCACCCTGCGCCCACCCTCCTTTCAAAGGGAAAAGCAAGCAGAGGAACCGAATTCCGATGCTGCGAATCAAGAGGATCCTTCGAGGCGACGCTGCCAACACTTGGCCGCGCCGCGTCTCCCTCTGTCGCGCTCGTCATTTTCTCGTGGCACAAATTTCAAACAAGTCCCTGCCGCGCACTCCGAAGAGAAACTCGAAGAGATCCGATTTGAAGAAACGAAGAGAGAAGCAAAACTCCTCTCTTCGCCCCTCATCTCTTCACCCTCAAGCGCCCCCTCAGCTGCGACACTGAACTCACTCTCAAAACCACTCTTGAATCTTAGAGTATTACTCTAATTTTCATGACCGCGCAAAAAAACTGATGGGCGTTTGATGCGTTATGAAAATGTGCGAGGAAACGTGAGGGGGAGAATGCACTTTGGTCGCACTTTTGGCAAAGGCTTGCCTGCTTGTTGTTCCCATGTTTCATGGACACTTGCGCAGGGTCTCTCGAGGAAGTCGACCCGACACTTTGCCACGAGTTCGCTCATCTTCGACACCAACAAGCCCAGCCACGACGCGCGAGTTCGGAAAGGGCGCCACTGCCTCCTCTGCCGGTCGATGACGACCGCTGTCCTACGCGTCTGCGGCGCCTCCCCGCACTGGACGCGTCTGCCGTCTAGCTCGCCCGCACGTGCTCGCGTCGACCCGCTACCAGCGCAGACAGCTACCATTCAGTCAGTCTCAGCATGCGTGTCCGGACCAGCCTCTTCTGCCCCTCCCATGGCCTGCCGCGCTGGATGCTGTGCCGACGCCCGCGTGCGGGACGCCCCGAGACGACCATCGCCGCCGCCACCGCCGCCGCCACAACTCGTCTCTTGCCACCTCCCTTCGCCAATGTTCATTCACTCACTCATTCACCAGCCTGCTCTTCCAACACCAGCACTCCGCACCACCGCTCTGCCCGAGTCGAGCCCGTGAGCTAGAGCCGGTGGACACCAACCCGCGCCCGCACGCACACCCTTGCGCTCTTGCCATCGCAGCCTCGCCCGTGGCGGCCTGTGCTCGCCCAAAGCTCCTCACGATCTTGATGGCGAAAAGATCTTTCTTCGCCGAATCTTCGCTGACCGATCTGTGGACAGACTGGCTCCTGAGGAAGGGCCTTCATCATGGATCGGCTCCTGGCTGATCGCCCAACCGAGTCTTCGGCCAAGTCATGCGCTCTTGTCGACGTGCTTCTCACAACAACAACAACGATGACCAACAACCGACCACACGAGTCCACGACCTCCTTGCGCACGGCCATGAGATATAGCGAGGCTGCCAATGGCCACCACGGCTTCCTCCGTCGCCCCACCGCGACCGACTTCTTCTCAGCCTCGCACTCTCTCCGTTTTGGAAGCGCTACACGACCCCAAGAAACAACCTTGCTGTCTCTGCTCGCGACCAAGCTCTGGCTCATTCTGACGCTTGCCCGTGAGTCTGCCGCCTCGATTGCATGTGCGTCTTGTCCCATGCCGCCTTCCGAGCCCTCCTGCTTCACAACGCAAGGCTCCTTCGCTCTCAACTCGATCATCGTCTTGAAGCGCGCGCAAGTCGCCGACGCTGCTGATCTTGCCAAACCCACCAAGCGCCGTGTCGAGTTGGCTCCCGCTCACCTCCACCCTCTGCCCGGGCTCCTCGACCTGTTCACCGCCACTCTTGATCTCGACCTCACCTCCCAGACTGACCAACCGCACAACACAAGTGCTCTCTGTTTGTTCAACCACCCACATCAGCCACCTTCGCCGGATCTCTGAGCTCTCAGGCGTGCCGATGCTCTGATCCATCTGTGCCACGTCCCCGCCAAGCCTTCCGATCCACTCTCCTCCCTCTCGCCACCGCCTGGCTTGCCCATGCGCTCTCGACAACCTCATCTCGCCCAACTCAGCCACTCGCTCGTCCGCAACGATGCCGCGCCACCGGCAAAGCCCATCAACAGCCGCTCCTGCATCCATTTGCGGCGTTCAACTCGTCTCCAGCCCCGTGCAACCCTTTCCTCTGTGGCATAATCACCCTCGACAACCTTCTCGCTCTGTGCTGCTCGAACGCCGCACCACGACACAAGGAGCGGCAGTGGCGCTGGCTGCCAACTTCACCTGCGTCCCCGAGCCCGCCGTGGCCCTGCACCTCGTCTGCGCTGCTTCTCAGGGCCTCGTCGTGCTGCTTTCAACCATTCTTCGTCCTTGCTTGCTTGCCTGGCCGTGTGCTTTTTGCAATCACGCCATAGTTCACGCCAACGCCGCTAGTGCAGCCGCCGCCTCAGTCTGCGTCGTCTCCATTCCCGCGCCCCATCTGTCTGTCTTGCTTGCCCTCCGTCCACTCGCTCTCCGGCTCTTCATCTCCCTTTTGCCACTGTCACATCTCCTTCCAACTTGCCGACGCGGCTGACACTGCCGAGCATGGCGACTCGACTCGGCTGCCGAGCCTCCATCCTCGTCCTGCGCCACCTCAATCTCGTCCCTGCCATCCACTGCCTGCCCCCCTAGACGCCCGACTCGACCACACCCAAGCATTCAGATTGTTCTTGCAGCCGCCCAGGCAACCAAGCCTGCGGCCAAGCACCACGATGACCCGCACTCTATCTGTCGCGCCCTCGCCAGTCCGTCTATCGCACTCTTCCTCTCGCAGCCTGGCTTGCGCGTGCGTGCGTTCAACCCTCTCCCTGGTCGCCGCCCTTTCTCGTTCTTGACACTCAAAGACGCGCGATCCGATCAGCAAGGACGCGTGAGCGGCGCCCATCTCTTCCATCGCGCGATTCTAGCTCCACACTCTCGCCTGGCGCTACACCGCCTCCTCTTGCACAGGTGGCCTCTGCTCCTTCTCAGCCCAAACAAGACCAAGCTTTCTCCTTGCTCGTGAGCACGCCCTGGTCCATTACGGCACTGATGAGTACACTCGCGGCCTCTCTTCTCTCCAACCACCCTGCGCGCCTTCTTTGCCCTCCTTTGGCGGTTCTCTACGCTCTACGGCGTCACCTTGCCATCACGGAGACACTTCCGTCGTCGCTGACGCTGCCAAATGCGCCCAGAACAGCAAACGCGTCGGCTGGCATCGGAACCAGCATCTCTGCCTCCGCCTTGTGCTCTTGCACCTGTTGACCACCGCCTACTGCCTCGTGTCGCCTCTCGAAACAGCAAGCACACCCAAGAACTTCAATACTTTCACAACTTGCAACAACCACAGCCTCCCTACTCCAGGCCACAGTGATAAACTCGCCCAGCGCCATCGCCTCCTGGGCCATGTCGCCATCGCTTCCCTCCATGACCCTTCCACCCGTCGCTCTCCCTTGGCCGTGCCGCAAAGAGGTATTTTCCAGCACCGCCACAGCCACGCCAACTCCACTGCTCTGGGACACGCAAGAGGACCCATGAGAGACTGGAGTGTACCTCCCTGCTCTCGCCGATGGTGACCGCCTGTTCCCGCCCCGCTACGCCCCTGTCCTTCGCCACGCCGCCTCCACTTCACCCCAATTGCTCGGCTCGGACGTCGTGCTTCAAGCGCACCACGCAACCACAGGATCCGCGGCACCGCTGGCGATCGTCTGCGCCATGTCCCAAGCCCCCTAAAGACCCGCCTGTGTGACTCCCATCTGTCTGTGTGCCTTGCGCACGAGCCCTGCCGCCGACACGTTCATTCTCTGCCACTTGCTGTCCTCGAGTTCGCCATGACTCACGACGACGATGTCACCAATGGCCGCTTGGCGGCCTCTCCGGCCGTACATCCTGCCCATCATCGTGTTCTCGGCCTCTATCCTTGCGTCTGCACGCCCTGCGACCTTGCTGACAGCAATCTTCCACTTTTCTTTTCTTTTCCAGCTCGTCAACGCCACGAACGGCGCCCAGCAACGCAACAAGACGCACTTGGCCATGCAGTATCTTCCAGCGCCTTTGCCTCGACCTCCTCCACCCGTCCGTCTTGACCTCCTCCACCTCTTTGTCATCGCTTTTCCTGGATCACTCACGACCAAGCCCTGCCAACAACCACCTCTGCCCTTCCAAGCAACCGCGGCGGCACAAGAACCACTCGAGAGCCAGACCGAATGCCGCCGAGCGCTACACAGCCTTTGTCTACCTGCGCCACGACGCGATCGAGTTCTCTTGCGCGCGCTCCGCCCACTCCATTGCTTGCTTCTCTGCGTTGCTGGCAACATGTTTTTCCTTTCCGAGCTCGTCGCGCCATGCTGCGACAACGCTGCAGCCCGCACAGCGCTTCTCCCGCGCGCCCTGCCGAGCCCTGCCGTGTTTCCGGCCACGCCATCGCCCTTCTTGGTGGCTTTGATCTTCATCGACGAGATCACCAACACGTCCACCTTGGTCGTCTCGTTGCTTCCAGCCTTCAGGCCGACCAGACACGCAGCGGCACTGCTTGCGCTCTTCTCCACCTGTGCTTTGAGCCATTCAAGCTCTCCAGGCTGCTTGTGGGCCTGCTCTCTGACTTACACGACGCCTGCGCCTTGGACGTTGTCGTCGACTTCACTCTTGCTCTTCGTCCAGCTTGCCAAGCCTGGCCGCACCAGGCCAGAGCCGCAGCGCCATCAGATGGCTTGGCGTGCCGCTATTGGCACGGTACGAGCCAAGCCTGGACTGCCGCGCCTTGCACTGGCTGGTGTCCGTCCGTCCCTCTTGCTTCTCGACCTATTCATCTTGATCGTCGTGGAGCGTCTCAAGGGATTGCCCATCACGATGACTGCGGCGGCGAGGACGATCGTGCACGCCTCCACCTCCCTCTCGTGGCCCTGAACGCCCTCGAAGTCTCGTGCTCGCCCGCCTCGCGCCGTGGTGCATCATCAAAGTGGCCAGAATCGTCCTCTTCCGCGTCGTCCTCCTCGTGCCATGTCCAACCGGCGCCACAGTGTTGCAGGGCGTCGCCGAACCGTTGCAACACTTCGGCGCGCTCCAGACCCTGGCCCAGAGCCCAAGCACCCGGCTCCTTCGCCAGTTCGCCTCACTTGGTCGCCGCTCCTTGGCCAAGCCCACCACCTTGGTGTCAACAAAGGCGACAAGCACCACCGCGGACTTGTTGCCGCCCAAGCAACGAGTCGCCAAGCTGGCCAGTGACCGTCACCGCCTGCCGGCCCAAGCCCCATGCCGTCTTCTGCCCCTGCCCCTGCCCCTCTTGGTCCCCTGCGAGCCGTCACACCACAAGTCCATCAAGCCTGAACGACGACGACCATGACGAGCCCGCTGGAGAGGATCGAGCCTCGAGGAGCGACGAGACCAGCTCATGAAACCGCTAGTCTACCACACGGACGCGAGCGTCGCCGCACTCTCTGCCGCGCTGCAAGCGCTCTTTCCCAGCCCAAAGAGGTCGTCGTCAGGTAACTCTGCGTCTCAAGCCTGCTCGACAGGTCGCCACAAGTGAAACGCGGAGCTGCGAGCCCGGCGGCAGTGCTTTTCACCTGTGTGTCGAGAGCGCAGGGCGCTGCTCCGTCCTCTACCCTGCATCCCGGTGCCTCGGCGTGCGTTTCCAGTGTCGAAGGCCGCGAAATATCGATTTTGGTGCTCTCGCGCAAGCCACATCGCGCCTAGAGCCCGGCAAACGCTCTAGCGCTCTCTGCCCAGGCGAGGCCGCACCCGTCGTTGAGCTCCCTGCTCCCAGGTCTCGCTCCTTGTCGCTCTCCCGCTTCCGCAGCGTCGCAGGCCTGCCAGCCTCGTTCAACGTGCTCAGAGTGAGCAAGCAGATGCAGCGCGCCACGAAGCCGTCACTGGGCCTCTTCACTCGTCGGAGAGAAAGCATACAAAGCTCCCTTCCGCCCGGCCAGTCCATAGCCTGTCCTCCGCGTGAGCTCGTCTCCGCCGCACTGTGCAACCATCTGTTTGCTGCCCTCGCGCTGGCCACATCGCGCTCAGAGCCCGTTTAACGCACTAGCGCCCTCCACCCAGGTGAGGCCGCGCCCACTGTTGCGTCTGCTGGCCCTTGTACTCGCTCCATGTTGCTGTGTCGCTTCCGCATCGTCACGGGCTTGCTGGTCTCGGTCGACCTGCTCAGAGTGCGCAAGCCGATACGGCGCGCCACGAAGCTGTCAACAGGCCTTTCCACTCGCCCGACAAAGCAACCAAGGCCCCAACGGGCCTCTCCGCCCGTATCTCGGCCTCAGCGTGAGCTCGTTTCCGCCGCTCTGCGTAACCATCAATTTCTTGCTCTCGCGCTGCCACATCGCGCGAGAGCCCGGCAAACGGCCTAGCACCCTCCGCCCAGGTGAGGCCGCGCCATTGTAGTATCCCCTGCCGCTCCTCTTCGATCCTTGTCGCTGTGTCGCTTCCGCACCGCCACGGGCTTGTCCTCCTTGTTCGACTCGCTTAGAGCGAACAAGCTGATCCGCCGCGCCGCGAGGCAGTCAGTGCCCTCTTCACTCGCCTGACAAAGCAACCAAGGTCCTCTTCCGGCCTCCCGCCGATAGCCTGTGCTCGGCGTGAGCTCGATTTCGATACTCTGGGCTACCATCAATTTGCTACCCATGAGTAAGCCACATCGCGCCCAGAGCCCGGCAAAGTGCCTGGCACCCTCGACCAGAGTGAGACCGCGCCCATCGTTTCGTCATCTGATCTCAGTACTCGCCACTCGTCGATCGTTCGCCTCGACGCGGAGGCCAACTCTTCGCTCTGGCTCGCGCTGTACAGAGCGCCCAAGCCGACAAGCGAGGCAGCCAAGCTGTCAAAGGCCGCCACCACCTCCCCGCCGAGACCATCGAGCCTTCTGGCGCCTTTCTCGCCTTTTGCTCTGCCATGCTCGGGCTCGCGCTAACCTCGTGTTCCGCCCAACCATCAACTTGCTCTTCTCTCCTTGGACGCGCCGCAATGCGCTGCGGGCCTGGCAGACGGCCTGGCAGCCTCTGTCTGGGCGAGAACTCAGGTTCCTTGGGGTCACGTGCCCCCAATGCTTGCTTTTCTTCGACCCTCCGCTCAGAATGGAGCCCAGGTTTTGGCTTGGCTGCGCATCGTGAGGCTTGCTTGGATGGATGGCCTGATCCAACCGCCTGGCGGGGCATCGCTTTGAAGTCAGGTGGTTTGGCGCTCGAGGTCAGCAGAGATTGGATGCTAGCGCCGAGCTGGCTGGCGGGCCAAGCAGACAAACAATTCTTGGACTCTTCCTTTCATTTCGTTTCACTTGGTCAGGCGACCACCCGCTTGAGGTCGCTGCGCAGCTGCTCGACGGACACCGGCGCGTTGTGCAGGTCCAGGCCCGTGCGCTCCCAATGCTTTAGCAGATCGCTCAAGCTCCACACGCTCTTCCCGTCATCGAGAGTCACAGGGTCGCCCACCTTGTCGCCCACGACGCTCATTAGCTGGCTCAGACGCCGGCTTGCCCGCTTGCGGAGGCTCTGTCGCCGCTTGGTCTCGGCCAGCTCCTGCCACCTCAGCTCGGCGACCACTTGATGCCGCTGCTGCCGCTGCCACTCGGGCCACTCGGCGAGCCACGCCTCGAACTGCGCGTCCGTTATGGCCAGCGCGTCGTCCTTGGCCGCCTTCAGCTCGGCGTCCTCGATCTTGATGTAGCTCGGGAAGATCATGGCCGTGGCCGCCACGGGCAGGTCGAGCGCCTCGCGCAAGTCGATCTCGAAGCGCAGATACACGCAGACGTCGTCCACCCAGCGCAGCGAGTCGACCTTGCGCTTGGCGTGCTCGTGCACGACCATGAGCCGCATCACCCGGCGCCCGAGGTCCCGCAGTTGCTCGGCGCTCTCTCGGGCCTTGGCGATCTCCACGACCAGGTGCATCTGGTTGAGCGCCCAGACCGGCTTGTCGCCGCACGCGTCCAGCGAGTCGGCCATCCGCAGGAGCAGCTCCTCGCGCACGTGCTCGTCGTCGCCAGAGAGCAGGTCGAGCACATCGACCACGCGCTTGGCGAGCGCCTTGCGCGTCTCGGCGATGCCAAACTCCTTGGCGTCGCGCAGCCGCGACAAGAACCGCACCAGCGTCGCGTTGTCGCCCCCTGCTGGCATTGCCACGACGTCCACTTGAGCCTCGCTGCTCCAGAACGCCGCGGCTTCTGCAGCGCTCGCGAAACTAGGCCTTGCTCCAGCCTCGTCGCCCCCAAGGTCGACGTGGAAGCGGAGACCTGGCGCGTCTGCCTCGCGAAGCCACTCGAGCGTCTCCGCCGAGAGCCCCGAGCCGCCCAGGTAGATGTCGTGCGGATCGCCATTCCCGCGCAGCGGCCACTCGAGAATGCTGGCTGGCAGACTCTCCAGCGACGTGCAGTGCTCCAGCCCAAGGTCTTCACCGACGTGCAGGTCCTCCGGCAGGCTTGTGAGAGAAGTGCATTGCGTGGCGTCGAGGCTACCAGAGACCTGAATACCGGCTGGTAGACTCTCCAGCGACGTGCACTGCTCAAGCCGAAGGTCTCCGCCGACGTACAGGTCCTCCGGCAGGCTCGTTAGAGAGGTGCATCGCCTGACGTCGAGGTTACCATAGACCTGAATACCGGCTGGTAGACTCTCCAGCGACGTGCAGTCCGCGAGGTCAAGCATGCCATCCACTCGAAGACCATCAGGCAGACTGCGTAGCGCTGTGCACCTGTTGAGACACAGGCGGTCACACACCTGCAGGCCCTCCGGAAGACGAGAGAGGGCGGTGCACCCATTCAGGTCCAGCTTGCCACCAATATCGGCGTAGCAGTCAGGCAGCTCGTGGATGGTTTCCCACCAACCAAGGCCCAGGCCACCACTTGGCCCAATGATCTCCCGCAGCGCCACTAAAAAGGCATCCATGTCCTCGCTGTGCTGCGCCTCCATCGCCGTGCACCGCCCCAGGTCGAGCGTGCCGCTGACGCGGAGGCTCGTCGGCAAGCCTGTGAGAGCCTTGCAGCCGTTCAACACCAAGTCGCCGTCCACGTGGAGCCCCTCGGGCACGCTGATCAAGGCCCGGCAGCCATCGAGGTTTAGGTCACCGCCGACGCTGAGGCCGTCTGGCAGGCTGGTCAGGACCGAGCAGCGGCCGAGATGGAGGTTGCCGCCGACGCTGAGACCGTCGCCCAGGTTGGTCAGAGCCGAGCACCAACGAAGATCGAGGCTGCCACCGACGCTGAAGCCATCGGGCACATGCTCGACGGCATCCCACTCAGCGAGAGAGAGCCCGGCCTCGGGCCCCAGAACCGTTGAAAGCCGCTCGAAGAAGGCGGCCATGTCGCCGCGGTGCCGCTCTTGCAGTGCCAAACAACCGTAAAGCTTGAGATGACCGCCGACGCTGAGGCCGTCGCTCAGGCTGGTCAGGACCGAGCAGCGGCTGAGATCGAGGTTGCCGCCGACGCTGAGGCCGTCGCCCAGGCTGGCCAGGGCCCGGCAGTTAACGAGGTTTAGGTCACCGCCGACGCTGAGGCTGAGGCCGTCGCCCAGGCTGGTGAGGGCCGAACAGCCGTAAAGCTCGAGATGACCGCCGACGCTGAGGCCGTCTGGCAGGCTGGTCAGGGCCGAGCAGCAGCCGAGATTGAGGTTGCCGCCGACGCTGAGGCCGTCTGGCAGGCTGGTCAGGGCCAAGCAACCCCAAAGATTGAGGTCGCCGCCGACGCCAAAGCCATCGGGCACATGCTCGACGGCATCCCACTCAGCGAGAGAGCCCGGCCTCGGGCCCCAGCACCGTTGAAAGCCGCTCGAAAAAGGCGCCCATGACGCCGCGGTGCCGCTCCTGCAGTGCCGAACAGCCGTAAAGCTCGAGATGACCGCCGACGCTGAGGCCGTCGCTCAGGCTGGTCAGGACCGAGCAGCGGCTGAGATTGAGGTTGCCGCCGACGCTGAGGCCGTCGCCCAGGTTGGTCAGCGCCAAGCATTCACCAAGAACGAGATCGCCGCCGACGCTAAAGCCATCGGGTACTTGTTCGAGAACATCCCAGCCCTCAAGAGAGACCCCAGCCTTGGGCCCTAGCACCGCGGAAAGCTGCTCAAAGAAGGCGCTCGTGTCGCCGCGGTGCCGCTCCTGCAGCGCCAAACAGCCGTAGAGCACGAGATGACCGCTGACGCTGAGGCCGTCGCCCAGGCTGGTCAGCGCAGAGCAGCCCGTCAGGCTCAGGGTTCCGCCAACCACGAGTCCCTCTGGGAGCGCAGTCAGCGTCGAGCAGGACGCCTGATCAAGCCAAAGGCTCCTGCGCACTATCATCCAGCTGGTGCCAGCCCGCGCTCAATCAGCCGCCGCGCCTCACGTTCGTCTTCGGCCTCCAACTCTAACGCCTCGAAGGCTTCGATGATCCTTTGCCTCTGGCCGAAAAGGGCAACACCGACTCTCCGCAGCTCAGCATGCGTAAGTCGCCTACAGCGGGAGCGTGCTGTACCTCGTCACGATCCCGTTGTAGTATCGACTCAAAGAGATGCTTTCAAGCACCTCCTTGATCGCCGCTTTCGCACCCATTTGGACCGCGCCGCCACCTTGCTCTGCGCCTTGCTCGCGCGCGCTCGCGCCAGCGCCCTCGTCGAGTGCGTGCGACTGCCGCCCGCCATCGCTCAGCCCACGACGCCCGCACTGCTCCTCGCCCGCACCCCGCCCACCCCGCGCCGGTACTGCCCCCGCCGCTCCTGTCCGTCGCTTTCTCTCCTGCGCTCTCGTACCTCCCGCGCTCTGCACGTGCTGCAGGTGCCGGTAGCGGTCCGGTACCGGTACCGGTACTTGTACCGTACAAGGTACGAGACGAGCTTCTTTACTGCTGTCCACGAGCTGAATCCGGTAGATAAATGCGGTCAGCACATAGAGCCTTAGGAGTCCACAGAATGCTTGCTGTGCTTTCCGTGCCACATGTCACATGTCAATACGGAACACACGTGTGCCGTCTGCTTGGCTCCTAACTTTCTCGCGGCGATGGTGGAATGGTTTGGCGAGGCTTTGTCGTGCGCACCCTGCTATCCCTTGACAAAATCGGTCCGTTGCCCGAAACCCGGATCGCCTCAGCGTCGTGAAAATTGACGTCAGTCATGACATGCCACTCGGGCCCCCTGTCACGTGGACGAACACGCACACCACAAGCCATCAAGTAGACAGCGAGCATGAACGCGCAGGCCGCCGCGCCATTGCGACGCGGCGCGCGGCCGACGACGCCGCGGCGCGCTGTGCCCAGCGGCCCGCGGCGGCTCATCGCAGAGCTGGCCGGCGGCTCTGGCGAGATGGCCCACATCGGCTCACTGCGCGCTGTGCGTTTAGTCCTCCCCATTTAAGAGGCATGTATCGCCCTAGAGCTCCCAGGCTCTACCACAACGCTGGCCTGGACGAGGCGATGCGTGCACTGGTTAGAGCCACTCGCTTGGCCACAGAGAGCGAGAACGTCACGTGGCAGCGCGTCACGAGGAACTCGCCACGCAAGACGCATTTGCCAGACTTGTCCTACACAGGCCTGGGTGCGCAGCTCGTGCTCTCGGTTGCCGAGGCCCTGCGACAAGGTGGCAGCGGCAGTGGCAGTGCGATATGACGCGACTCGCACCAGTCGCAAGCGGTCGGTCATACTGCAAGCTCTCGCGACGACGAGCAAGTCCCTCTTCAGCTTTGGTCTTGGCAGCATGAGCGCGGTCGTGGTGCGGCAGCGACTGTCGCCACGCAGATCGTCCCGCGCGTCGCTGTCAGCGCCGCGCTGCGCGAGGTGTAACCAAAGCAATCTGCCAGAGCGGCGAATGGCACGCCACCGCGCCTCTGCAGCTGCTGATCGACGACGGCGGCAAGTTGAAGCTGCTTTATCTCAGCGGACGGTGGATCGTGGGACGACGCCAGCGGCACCGCGCTGCCACAAGCGCTGACGAGTGACTGCTCGCTCGGCTCACTCGGCCTGACGCACTGCGGCGTTGGTCCCGCAACTTGCGCAGCCGTCGACGCGGCTTGGTGCTACGGCTCGGCGCTGTGCTTTCGCTTTGGCTGGAAGATCACGCGGGCGTTGGTGACGCCGGCGGCGTTGCGCTGATTCGTGGCTGCTCGTTTCGCCGTCTCTCTCTCTCTCTCTCTCTAGCGCGCGTGCGCGATGCGGCCTTGGCGCCCGCTCTGCCCGCGCGCTGCGGGAGCTGGGCGACGCGGCCCACGACGGCCACCCTTTGCGGCAACCAGGCGCTGTGCGCCGCAGAGTTGGGGTTGGCGCAACGGCATGCATTGCGAGCTCAACCTCATAGGTTGCGATTCTAAGGGTCTGTCGCGACAAAGGCCCTCGGCGGCGCCGCGTTGCGGGCCAGGTCGGCGCTCGAGCGGCTCGACGTCTCCTGCAACAGCGACCTGCGCGGCTCGGGCGTGGCGCTGGACGCGGGCATGCGCGCCATGGCGTGCATGCAGGACACGCGCCCGCTCGCTCACCTGCGTGTCGACATGGGCGGCCGCCCGCCGCGCCATGCCGAGGACGATGGCCTCTTGAAGTGCTTCCGCGCGCGTCCTGGCGGCGCTTGGGCCCGAGGCCGACTCCGCGGCCGCGGAGTCGGCCGAGAAAGCTGTGCACGCGACGCTCTTGCAGCAGCTCGATGCCGCGAATGCGCTGGGCATGGCGCAAGTCGGTGTGGGCGCTCGGGCAGCTAGCCGAGGTGAGCGAGGTGGCAGCCGCCGCCGCCGCCGCCTCCGATGCCGCGGCTTGTCCGGCGCGGGCGCTCTCGAGGTGCTGCGCGAGGCGCGTCTACTGGCCGGGCCGCGCCGATGACGTGTAACGTGCGTCTACCCGGGCACGGCGCTGGCCTTATGCGCGCCGCTGGACCTGCCGCTGCCCGAGGGCAGGCGCATGCGCCACGCCGCCTTCCGCGCCGCTCGACGCCGTGTGCGTGGCCGCAGCGGCGCACGAGGCGCTGGCGGTTACTCCGCACGGCTTTAGTTAAGCTGTGGCTGGCCGACTAAGAGCCATGGCGGCGTCTGCAACGCAGTCGCAAGGCAGCTCGAGTCGACTAGATTGCCTTGCGCGCGAGCTTTCGCGCGACCTCTGCGGCGAGGCCTTCACGCACGCAGCCAGCGAGCCTGAAGCGCCACCTGCTGAAAGCCTGGCTTGCCTCCCCCCAAAACCTGTAGACGACGCTGGCGCTTCGGCGGCTCGGCCTCCGAGACACCTGTCGCCCACAAGCGTACGCGGGGCGCTCCAGCGGCGGCGATCGTCAAGCAAAGCGGCGTCGTTGCACTCGCAAATGATGACCAACTCGCACTTCTTCCTCCTGGCCCATCGAGAGAGGACGCGCCTGGAAGACTGCGGGCTTTGTTGGGGCTTGAGAGGCTCCGCGGTTGGCTCTGGTGCGGCGTGATTGCAGCAGGGCTGGACCAGATCTGCTGCAACCAATGACTCGTGGTGCAGGTCGTTAGTCGACGTCACAGGGACCACCATGTCGTCACTTGTTGACGAACATTGACCTCGACGGATCTTGAAGCCATCAGAAGAGAAAAAGATCCGAAGGAGAGTCGCCGAGCAGGGAGAGCAGCAGGAGCAGCAGGGAGAGCAGCAGGAGCAGCAGGGAGAGCAGCAGGAGCAGCAGGAGCAACCAGCAGCGACGCGACAGAGGATGGTGGGCATCAACTCTTCTCGACCGCAAGAGGAAGAACGAGTGCGCGAGGTTTGTGGCAAGACGCTAGCATCGGCACGAAGCCTAAAGCAGCATCTGAAGGCCGTGCACGAAGGGTTGCGCGAGCACTCGTGCGACCTCTGCGGCAAGGCCTTTACAGAGTTTGGCAACCTCCGCAAGCACATCAAGGCCGTGCACGAAGGGTTGCGCGAGCACTCGTGCGACCTCTGCGGCAAGACTTTTACGGCAGCTGGCAGCCTCTGCAAGCACATCAAGACCGTGCACGAAGGGCTGCGCGAGCACTTGTGCGAGCTGTGCGGCAAGACCTTCACGATAGCTGGCAACCTTCGCAGGCACATCAAGGCCGTGCACGAGGGGCTGCGCCAATACTCGTGCGACTTGTGCGGCAAGGCCTTCTCGCAAGCTGGAGATCTCCGCAAGCACATCAAGGCCGTGCACGAAGGTCTGCGCGAGCACTCGTGCGACCTGTGCGACAAGACCTTCACGAGAGCTGGCGATCTTCGGAGGCACATCAAGGCCGTGCACGAAGGGCTGCGCGAGCACTCGTGCGACCTATGCGGCAAAGCCTTTACGGAGGCTAACCATCTCCGTAGGCACATCAAGGCCGTGCACGAAGGACTGCGCGAGCACTCGTGCGACCTCTGCGGCAAGACATTTACGGCAGCTGACCACCTCCGCAAGCACATCAAGGCCGTGCACGAAGGGCTGCGCGAGCACTCGTGCGACCTTTGCGGCAAAGCCTTTACGGAGTCTAACCATCTCCGCAGGCACATCAAGGCCGTGCACGAAGGGTTGCGCGAGCACTCGTGCGACCTGTGCGGCAAGGCCTTTTCGGAGGCTGGCCATATCCGCAGGCACATCAAGGCCGTGCACGAAGGGTTGCGCGAGCACTCGTGCGACTTGTGCGACAAGACCTTCACGAGAGCTGGTGATCTTCGGAGGCATATCACGGTCTTGCACGAAGGACTGCGCGAGCACTCGTGCGACCTGTGCGGCAAGACCTTTACGCACGCTTGTAATCTTCGCAGGCACGTCAAGGTCGCGCACAAGGGGCTGCGCGAGCACTCGTGCGACCTGTGCGACAAGACCTTCACGAGAGCTGGCGATCTTCGGAGGCATATCACGGTCGTGCACGTAGGCATGCGCGAGCACTCGTGCGAGCTCTGCGGCAAGGTTTTTGCAGAAGCTGGCAGCCTCCGCAAGCACATTGATGCCGTGCACGAAGTACTGCGCGAGCACTCGTGCAACCTGTGTGGCAAGGCCTTCACGCAAGCGGGCTACCTGAGCAAGCACGTCAAGACCGTGCAAAGGGGCTGCGCGAGCACTCGTGCGAGCTCTGCGACAAGACCTTCACGAGAGCTGGCAGCCTTCGCACGCACATCAAGGCCGTACACGAAGGCCTGCGCGAGCTCTCGTGTGAGCTCTGCGGCAAGGCCTTTGCAAACGCAGGCAGCCTCCAGACGCACATCAAGGTCGTGCACAAAGGTCTGCGCGAGCACCCGTGCGGGCTCTGTGGCAAGACCTTCACGGAATCTGAGCACCTCAAGCGCCACATGATGATCATCCACCCGACCACTACAAGTGACATGCCAGAGAGCTCCGCTGGCATTTCGGCGGTCACGTCGTCTTTGACGTCCGCCGCCCGTGAGCGGACGCGGGGCGCTCTCAGCAGCGGTCCTCAAGCCAAGCGGCGTCGTTGTAGTCGCGAGTGAAAACGATCTCATGCTTTCCTTTCTCCTTGTCCATCGTGGTGGTCGGGTTGCGCTCAGGAGACAGCTGGCTCTGGTTGGGCTTCAGAGGGCTTTGCGGGGCTCTGGTGCCGCCTGATTGCGCCAGAGACAGAGACGACGCGCAGGATCAGCTCAGATCAGAATCACCTCGCGTGGGAGGTCATTGTTTGACGTCACTATGACGTCCATGTCACGTCAGTTGATGATGTAAATCTTACCTGGATATCGAGGAGCTGGAACAAAGGGAAGAAAAAAAGAGCATCCCAGAGAAGCCAGAGAAGTCGGACGGCAGCGACAGCAGCACGAGCAGCAGCACGAGAAGAGCAGCGCCAGCAGCGACACGAGTAGCAAGCCAGCGAGGATGGTCGGCATCGACCCTCCCCGACGCAGGGAAAGAACGAGTGCGAGGTCTGCGGCAAGACGCTCGCATCGGCACAGAGCCTCACGCGGCATCTCAAGGCCGTGCACGAAGGACTGCGCGAGCACCCGTGCGATCTCTGCGGCAAGACCTTTACGGAGGCTGGCAGCCTTCGCACGCACATCAAGTCTGTGCACGAAGGCCTGCGCGAGCACTCGTGCGAGCTCTGCGGCAAGAGTCTTGTCTCGGCGCAAAGCCTCACGCAGCACATCAAGGCCGTGCACGAAGGACTGCGCGAGCACTCGTGTGAGCTCTGCGGCAAGGCCTTTGCAAACGCAGGCCACGTCCGGACGCACATCATGGCTGTGCACGAAGGACTGCGCGAGCACTCGTGCGAGCTCTGTGGCAAGGCCTTTGCGCGCGCTGGCGATCTTCGCAAACACATCAAGGCCGTGCACGAAGGACTGCGCGAGCACTCGTGCGACCTTTGCGGCAAGGCCTTTGCGGAGTCTGGCAGCCTTCGAAAGCACATCAAGGCCGTGCACGAAGGCCTGCGCGAGCACTCGTGCGACCTATGCGGCAAGACTCTTGTCTCGGCACAGAGCCTCACGCGGCATCTTAAGGCCGTGCACGAAGGCCTGCGTGAGCACTCATGCGAGTTCTGTGGCAAGACCTTTGCAGACGCGGGCCACCTCCGGACGCACATCATGGCTGTGCACCAAGGCCTGCGCGAGCACTCGTGCGACCTCTGCGGCAAGGCCTTTACGCAAGCTGGCCACCTCCGCAAGCACATCAAGGCCGTGCATGAAGGACTGCGCGAGCACTCGTGTGACCTCTGCGGCAAGGCCTTTACGTGCGCTGGCGATCTTCGAAGGCACATTAAGGCCGTGCACGAAGGGCTGCGTGAGCACTCGTGCGAGCTCTGTGGCAAGGCCTTTGCACAAGCTGGCGATCTTCGCATACACATCAAGGCCGTGCATGAAGGGCTGCGTGAGCACTCGTGCGAGCTCTGCGGCAAGGCCTTTACGCGCGCTGGCGGTCTTCAAAGGCACACTAAGGCCGTGCACGAAGGACTGCGCGAGCACTTGTGCGACCTCTGTGGCAAGGCCTTTACGGAAGCTGGTAGCCTTCGCATGCACATCAAGGTCCTGCACGAAGGCCTGCGCGAGCACTCGTGCGAGCTCTGTGGCAAGGCCTTTGCACAAGCTGGCGATCTTCGCAAACACATCAAGGCTGTGCACGAAGGACTACGCGAGCACTCGTGCGAGCTCTGTGGCAAGAGTCTTGTCTCGGCGCAGAGCCTCACGCAGCACATCAAGGCCGTGCATGAAGGCCTGCGTGAGCACACGTGCGAGCTCTGCGGCAAGGCCTTTGCACAAGCTGGCGATCTTCGAGGGCATATCAAAGCCGTGCACGAAGGCCGGCGCGAGCACTCGTGCGAGCTCTGTGGCAAGGCCTTTGCAAACGCAGGCCACCTCCGGACGCACGTCAAGGCCGTGCACGAAGGTCTGCGCGAGCACCCGTGCGAGCTCTGTGGCGAGACCTTCACGGAATCTGAACACCTCGAGCGCCACATAATGATCATCCACCCGACCATTACAAGTGGCATGCCAGAGAGCTCCGCTAGCGCTTCGGCGGTCACGTCGTCTATGACGTCCGCCGCCCGTGAGCGGACGCGAGGCGCTCTCAGCAGCGGTCCTCAAGCCAAGCGGCGTCGTTGTAGTCGCGAGTGAAAACGATCTCATGCTTTCCTTTCTCCTTGTCCATCGTGGGGGCGAGTTGCGCTCAGGAGACAGCTGGCTCTGGTTGGGCTTCAAAGGGCTTTGCGGGGCTCTGGTGCCGCCTGATTGCGCCAGAGACAGAGACGACGCGCAGGATCAGCTCAGATCAGAATCACCTCGCGGTGGAGGTCATTGCTTGACGTCACTATGACGTCCATGTCACGTCAGTTGATGATGTAATCTTACCTGGATAACGAGGAGCCTGGCACAATTGGGGGAAAAAGCAGAGCATCCCAGAGAAGCCAGTGAAGTCGGACGGCGGCGACAGCAGCACGAGGAGCAGCACGAGAAGCAGAGCAGCACAGCAGCGACACGAGTAGCAAGCCAGCGAGGATGGTCGGCATCAACCCTCTCCCCGACCGCAGGAGGAAGAACGAGTGCGAGGTCTGCGGCAAGACGCTCGCATCGGCACAGAGCCTCACGCGGCATCTCAAGGCCGTGCACGAAGGACTGCGCGAGCACCCGTGCGATCACTGCGGCAAGAGTCTTGTCTCGGCGCAGAGCCTCACGCAGCACATCAAGACTGTGCACGAAGGGCTGCGCGAGCACTCGTGCGACCTTTGCGGCAAGACATTAACGACAGCAGGCCACCTTCGCACCAAATCGAGGCCGTGCACGAAGGCCTGCGCGAGCACTCGTGCGACCTGTGTGGCAAGGCCTTTACGGTGGCTAGCAGCCTTCGAAGGCACATTGAGGCCGTGCACGAAGGCCTGCGAGCACTCGTGCGACCTCTGTGTGGCAGAGCCTTTGCGCGCGCTGGCAGCTCCGGCACATCCAGGCCGTGCACGAAGGGCTGCGTGAGCACTCCTGCGAGCTCTGTGGCAAGGCCTTTGCGCAAGCTGGCAGCCTTCCACGCACATCATGGCTGTGCACGAAGGACTGCGCGAGCACTCGTGCGAGCTCTGTGGCAAGGCCTTTACGCAAGCTGGCAGCCTTCGCACGCACATCAAGGCCGTACACGAAGGACTGCGCGAGCACTCGTGCGAACTCTGCGGCAAGGCCTTTACACGGGCTGCCCACCTCCGCACGCACGTCAAGGCTGTGCACGAAGGCCTGCGCGATCACTTGTGCGACCTTTGCGGTAAGACCTTTGCTGAGTCTGGCAGCCTTCGAAAGCACATTGAGGCCGTGCACGAAGGGCTGCGTGAGCACTCGTGCGACCTCTGCGGCAAGGCCTTTGCGCGCGCTGGCAGCCTCCGCACGCACGTCAAGGCCGTGCACGAAGGACTGCGCGAGCACCCGTGCGATCACTGCGGCAAGACCTTTACACAAGCTGGCAGCCTTCGCATACACATCAGGGCCGTGCACGAAGGACTGCGCGAGCACCCGTGCGAGCTGTGCGGCAAGGCCTTTACGCGCGCTGGCAGCCTCCGCAAACACATCAAGTCTGTGCACGAAGGGCTGCGCGAGCACTCGTGCGAGCTGTGCGGCAAGACCGTCACGGCGGCTGGCCATCTGCGACGATGTTTCTGCGCGTTGCACGCCAGCCCTCGTTGCCCTGCCGACCGTGAGGAAGCACAATCGTCACCTTGCCGCCAGCAGCCAGCCTCGCCGCCGCGCAAGCGTGGGCGCAAGAGCCTCAGCAGCGTTCGCCGTGATAAAAGCTTGCGAAGGAGCGCCGGCTGGTCGTGAGGCACATGTCTCTGTCTGTCCGCATGTTAGGAGCCAGCCGAATCTTGAACAAGCCTTCCATCAATCTCGATCAATCAATACTTGCGTCATCAGATCGACCATCGCTCAAGCCCGTCGCACCCTCGAGCTGGATCAGGCGCCGGCTCACGTGCTTGTGTAGGCTCTGCAGCCACTTTGTCTCCGGCAGCAAGCTGGTGCCGCAGGTGCCCCTGCCACTCGGCAAGAGCTAGCCGGCCCCGAGGCCTCGGGATACAACAGGCTGCCACAGGTGGACGCCGAGGGCGCGGTGCTGACGTTTCGTCTCGATGAGGAGGCGGCGGCGGCAGCGTGACTCACGAGGCCTTGGGCAGCGCATCGTAGAATAGCACAGAGCCTGCGCCATTTACAGACGGTGCCACCAGCCGCGAAGAGGAGACCAGCGGCTCAACCTATCTAGGCACGACGCAAGGATGGAGCGGCGACGTCGTGGGCAGCGCTCAGTGCCGACGGCCGACTGAGGCTATGACGGGCAGAGCAGTGGCAAGAGACTGCTTTCGAGAAGGGTGAACGGACCGCGAGAAGGCAGCATGGCTGGCGGCGGGCGCTGTTCAACAAACTGCTCTGGTCAGGCGGCAACGCGCTTCAGATGGGCCCGGCTTGGAGGCTGGCACGAGCCACGCCACATGACTGGCTGGCTTTTGCTTGCTTTGCTTGCTGGGTTACAAGTCGAAAATCCTGGGGTTGTTGGCCGCGACCTGCGCTTCAGGGTTGCCGTCAGCGCCGCTGACGACCTTACGACCTTGAGCGATTCAATGCCCTGGGTCGCGGTTTCGCGGCGCTTGCAGATGACGGCGACGCTCGCCACCACGACCACGGCTACCGCGGCCACCGTGGCGACGGCGATAGCAGCGAGAGAGAGTGAGTGAGAGAGTTCCAGGCGAGGTGCCATCGGCTGCGTCATACGGCGTGCGAAAGACGGCCTCTGGAACGTCGCACGCGTCAAAGACGCCTTCGCCCTCGTCGAGCGAGTCGAAGAGCGCCTGAAAGACGAAGAACACCCGCATGGTGCGCCGCAGCAGCATCGTGGTCGGTGGCGGTGTCCGTGCGAGACGGCGGCGAGGACCGTGGCCGCGGCTGCGCGACCTGCCGCGCCCTCCAGGGCAGGCACGAGGACTGCCACCTCCTGGCCGACGTCAGGCACAGCGCGCGCCACGAGCGCGCGCATCGTCTCGTCAAAGGGCACCACGGCCGACGACCTGGCGAGGGTGACCTTGACCGCAGCCTCCTCTGGCTGCCCGAGCCCGTGCGACGTCAGGATGGACCCCACGGCGGCCGCGATGGCCGCATCGTTCAAGACCGACGGCAAGCGTCCAGCTGAATGCCGCGCAGCTGCTCGATTGCTAGGCTCGTGGCGCCAATGGCGCTGCTCGTGAAGGCCTGGTGGCTCCGGAAGGTGCTCTTTGCGCGGACGACGCAGCCTGCGACGATCTCGTCCCGCTCGCCAGGGTGGTGAGCTGCACGAGAGCGCAAAGGACCGCGGCCATCTCCTCGGCCTCCGAGCAGAGCGCCCTGACGATCTCCTCGTTGGTGCCCTGCTGCACAAAGGCGGCCAACTTGTCTAGGTTGCCCTCCAGCACGGCGTCAAAGCCGTCCAGGCGCGCCTCGATGCGCTCCACGCAGCAGAGGAGCTGCTGGTCCGCGACGCTCGGCGCCAGCTCCGTCCTGGCCTGGCGCATACGGGCGGCCATGTGCTGCGCCCTGGCCTCGAAGATGGCCACCGGGTGCGACGGCACGATGCGCGACTCGTCGCTGGTCAGCGCCACGACTTGGGTCTGGTGCACGGCGCGGAGGTACTGCTTGGCGAGGTCCTCCTCCGCTCTGAGGCGCGCAAGAACGGCGGCAGCGCCGTCCGCGTCTGCGCCCGCGACCGTCCTGGCGATGTTGAGCAGCTCCAGCATCGCCCAGCGCGTCGCCAGGTCTGGCACAGTCGCCAGCGTGATGACGACGAACATGGCCTCGAAGAGCAGCGCGTACTTGAGCACAACGAAAAGGTGCGCGCAAGCACCGCGTCCTGCACGAGCGGCCGCACCGAGCATGCGCAAGTCGGCAGCGCCATCTCCAGCAGCGCGACTTGCTCGTCGCCAAGGCCCGTCGGCAGCAGTGTACGCCGCTTAGCCTCTTCGTCGCGGGCTGCGGCTTCGCTCCGATACCTGCAGACTGGAGGTGCTGTCGAGCCACGCCGCCGCCCGTAGGAGGCGCTTGCTACGCGTCGCGCGGGGCATGACGCTACGGACCTGGCGTGGGACCGCAGGGCAATGAATCAGCAGCGGCCCGCGCAGCATCCAAAGCAGGCAGAAGTCTCTTTGGTTTTTTGTCATGCTGCTACTTCAATTCGGTCTGCTTAAGCGACCACGCGGTTGAGGTCGCTGCGCAGCTGCTCGACCGACACCGGCGCGTTGTGCAGGTCCAGGCCCGTGCGCTCCCAGTGCTTTAGCAGATCGCTCAAGCTCCACACGCTCTTGCCGTCATCAAGGGTCACCGGGTCGTCCACCTTGTCGCCCACGACGCTCACCAGCCGGCTCAGACGCCGGCTCACGCGCTTGGGGAGGCTCTGCCGCCGCTTGATCTCGGCCAGCTCCTGCCACCTCAGCTCGGCGACCACTTGGTGCCGCTGCTGCCGCTGCCACTCGGGCCACTCGGCGAGCCACGCCTCGAACTGCGCGTCCGTGATGGCCAGCGCGTCCTCCTTGGCCGCCTCCAGATCCTCATCCGTCACGTTGATGTAGTTATGGAAGATCATGGCCGTGGCCGCCACGGGCAGGTCGAGCGCCTCGCGGAGGTCGATCTCGAAGCGCAAGTACACGCAGACGTCGTCCACCCAGCGCAGCGAGTCGACCTTGCGCTTGGCGTGCTCGTGCACGACCATGAGCCGCATCACCCTGCGCCCGAGGTCCCGCAGCTGCTCGGCGCTCTCTCGGGCCTTGGCGACCTCCACGACCAGATGCATCTGATTGAGCGCCCACACCGGCTTGTCGCCGCACGCGTCCAGCGAGTCGCTCATGCGAAGCAGCAGCTCCTCACGCACGTGGTCATCGTCGCCAGACAGCAGCTTGAGCACATTGACCACGCGCTTGGCGAGCGCCTTGCGCGTCTCGGCGATGCCAAACTCCTTGGCGTCGCGCAGCCGCGACAAGAACCGCACCAGCGTCGCGTCGTCGGCCTCCGTTGGCACAGCCACGACCTCCATCTGAGCCTCGCTGCTCCAGAACGACGCGGCTTCTGCAGCGCTCGCAAAACCAGGCCTGGCTGCAATCCTCGACAGACTGGTCGCCAGAAGGTTGACGTGGAAGCGCACGCCAGGCGCGTCTGCCTCGCGAAGCCACTCGAGCGTCTCCACCGAGAGCCCCGAGCCGCCCAGGAAGATGTTGTGTGGATTGCCATTTTCGCGCAGCGGCCACTCGAGAACGCTGGCTGGCAGACTCTCTAGCGACGTGCAACGCTCCAGGCCAAGGGTCCCGCCGACGCTGAGGCCGTCGCCCAGGCTAGTCAGGGCCGAGCAATCGCAAAGATGGAGGTCGCCACCGACGCTGAGACTGTCGCCCAGGCCGGTCAGGGCCGAGCACCAGCGAAGGTCGAGGTCGCAACCGAGGCTGAGACCGTCTGGCAGCCTGGTCAAGGCCGAGCAGCGGGTGAGATCGAGGTCGCCGTCGACGCTGAGGCCGTCGCCCAGGCTGGTCAAGGCGAGCAATCCTCGAGAATGAGGTCTCCAGCGACGCGAAGTCCATTCGGAATGCTGGTAAGGGCCGAACAGCGGGCGAGATCGAGCTTGCCACCGACACGAAAACCACCGGAAACTTGTTCGACAGCATCCCACTCGCCGAGAGAGAGCCCGGCCTCGGGGCCTAGCACCGCTGAGAGCTGCTCGAAGAAGGCGTCCATGTTGCCGCGGTACCGCTCCTGCAAGGCCGAGCAACCCCGAAGATCGAGGAAGCCGCCAACGCTGAGGCTGTCGGGTAGGCTGGTCAGGGCCGAACAGCCAGCGAGATCGAGTAGACCGTCGACGCTGAGGCCGATGCTCAGGTTGGTCAGAGCCGAGCAGTTCCGGAGGTCGAGGTTAACGACGCTGAGGCCGTCCAACAGGCTAGTCAAGGCCGAGCAGCCATGAAGATCGAGGCAACCCCCAAGGCTGAGGTCGTCTGGCAGCCTGGTCAGGGCCGGGCAGCAGCTGAGACCAAGGTTGCCGCCGACGCTAAGGCCATCGCCGAGGTTGGTCAGGGAACGGCAGAAACCAAGTTTGAGATCGCCGCCGACGCCAATACCATCGCTGAGATTGGTCAGGACCAGGCAGTGCCTGAGATCGAGGGCCGCTGACGCTGAGGCCGTCTGGCAGTCTTGTCAGGGCTTCCCGCTTGAGGTCGAGGCTGTCGTCGACATGCATTCCAGCTGGCGCCTTGCCGCGCAACAGCAGCTTGTGCGCCTTTTCGGGCCGACAGCCGACCGTGCCCTGCTTCTTTGGCTGCTGCTGCTGCTGCTGCTGGCGGTCGCTCCGCGCACTGGCGAGGCAAGCGCCCATGCTGCCTTCCTCCTCGTCACGTGCTACGCACGCGTGTCATTCGCGAGAATTTTCGCGCGGCTCAATACGCACTGCGGAGTCCACGGTCAAGCCGCATCTCTCTCGTTGCACTCTGAGCACTCTGCATCACTCTGCAGGGCCATTCTGGCGATGCGGTTGATCGATGCACAGCGCTGCTGCGTGGCCTGCGCGGCCGCTCGTCGGCCAGCGTACGTGCGCATGCCGTGAGCGGTTGCGGTTCCGGTCCACGCACGTCCAATGGTGGCAGGACCATCGATTGAAAGGCACGAGGCATTCCTGGCACCATTTCGAGAAGCAGAAGCGCTTCGCCATTCCCATCGGCCGAAGAGGCTTCCGAACGAGAGCACCAGACCATTGCCGGAGAGAATACACACGGCAACAACTCGAACGCAGAGGTGGGTGGACACCTACGAGCGCTTCTTTCGCAACCTGAGCCTCGGTCGCAGTGTGACCTTTAGCGCGGCGCCGAGGGCAACGTGAGCGAGCGCGGCGGCTGTGGCCTGGACGTGTCAGGGGCATAAGCTCGCGGAGGTGTCAAGGATGGCTGGTCCTCCTGTCCAAGGTCTCGGTCCCGCACGTCTTTTTCCAAGAAAGAGCGCCTGGTGGGCGAGATCGCAAGGTTCGAGTCCTGATCATCATCCTAGCGCAGGTGCCGTGGAGCGCAACGGGAAGAGAAGGGTGCTTGGCTTGTTAGTTTTTGTGTTGTCCGATTTCGTACCAAGCCAGAAGCAGGCGGTCGCAGCGTGGTTGCGCGACTTGCCAGTGTTAGAGTCCGTATCCCGGATTGTCGCTAGCCACAGAGGCGACCTTGACGGCATCCTCGTCGTACGCGACTGGGCCAGCGGGCTTGGACTGCTTGCGCATAAAGAGGACGGTGGCGGCGGCGGTCGCAAGCGCGCCCACAAGCGCACCCACGCCCGCGGCGATGCCCACAATGGCGCCCACGCCCAGGCCAGCGGTCTCATCCGCAGCGGTCGGCGCCGCGGTTGTCGCGGCTGTCTCCCTGTCAACGGTCGGGCTGGTCGACGGCGAGCGGGTCTCCACATCCTCGATCGGGCTGCCGGTCGGGCTGCTAGTCGGGCTGCTGCTGCTAGTCGGGCTGCTGCTGGTCGGGCTGCTGCTGGTCGGGCTGCTGGTCGGGCTGCTGGTCGGGCTGTCGGTTGGTCTGGAGGAAGGCGAAGTCGTTGGCGACTGGGTCTCGCCTTTCTCGATCGGCGCAGTAGACGGCGCAGTGGTAGGGGTTGTCGTTGGCACTACTGTTGAGACTTGATCTTGGGTTGAATGTAAGTTGAGTGATTGATCGTAGTCTAGCAGGTCGCGCAGCAGCGCATGCGGCCTTCGCGCGTGCTCGGCACGTGCGGCGTGTGCCGTCGTGAACGTGGCGTGCGCGGTCTTCTCGTGTCGGCGCACGCCAGCAGCACGGCGGCCAGGCTCCTTGCGAGTAGATGCGCAACACGCCGCCGGAGTCCGAGGCTTCAAGTGCAGGCGACAGCTAGCTTGCTAACGAAGGGCTCGAACGCATCGCGAGCTTTGGGCTTGGTGAGGGAGTCTGCGACCATGTCTTCCTGCGAGCAGTGCTTGATGGTGATGAAGCCGTGCGACACGAGCTCTGCGACCTTGAGTTGGTACGTTGCGAGGTGGCGAGTGCGCGCAGAGGCGTGGTCGTTTGTCAATCGGTTGATCAAGGGCAGGCAGTCGCAGTGCAGCACGCTGGGCGCTCGTTGTTCAATGCCGAGCTCGAGGAGGAACAGTCTCAGGTACACCACGCGCAGTGCCGTCTGGTACAGGGCGAGAAGTTCTGCTTCGGTGGTGCTGGTGGCGACCAGGTTGGCCTTCTTCGACTGAACGATGACGGGCGTTGAGTTGAGGTAGACGACGATGCCGCATATCGTGGGTTTAGTTCCGTGGTAGCTTGCGTCTGAATATGCCCTGATGTAGATGTCGTCGACCGTGGCGGCGCCCTTGATGTGGAAGCCGAAGTCGATGGTGCTCTTGAGGTACCGAAGGACACGCTTGAGGGCGGCGAAGTGCTCAGGACCCGAACATGCGACGAAGCGGGACAGCAGTTGACCTGCGAAGGCCAGGTCGGGCCGACTTTGCAGCAGGAAGAGAAGCTTTCCGACGATCGTGCGGTAAAGTTGATGATCCGGGCCTGGCACGTTGCTTTCGCGCTTGTCGAGGGTCATGCTCGGCGAGACTGGGATGTTGGCGCCGTTGCACTCCGTGAGGTCGCACATGTCGAGCATCTCCTCGGCGAGGTGATGCTGCGACAGAGTCACAGATTTGGCGTCCTGCTTGATGTGGAGGCCGAGGTATCGATCTTGGTCGCCATCGCCAATGTCGAAACTCTTGCGCAGCGCCGCGACCAGGTGGTCCACGTCGGCCTTGTCGTGGTAGCAAGCCGCCACATCATCCACGTAGACGATGAGCAGTAGCTTGAGCGTCTTCGTGCCTGGGTAGAAGAGCTTGAACACGGTTTTGTCGACGCCCGATTGCCTCATCCCGTACTGAAGCAGCTTGTCAGTGCAGTGGCGGTGCCAGCGTATCGGCGCCGACGAAATGCCGTACAGACTCTTGCGCAGCAGCAGGCCGTAGCTGTTGTCGAGGGTGATGCCGGGCGGAGGCCTGACGATGATGCGGTGCATGCTGGCGTCAATTTCTGCATGGAGAAACGCCGTTTTGACATCCAGGAGGACGATGGACATGCCGATCGACTTGGCGATGTGCATGCAGCTCTTGACGCTGACGGCGCTCGCGGTCGGGCTGTAGATGTCCTCCATGTCGACGCCCTTGGCCATCTGGAAGCCGCGGGCAACGCACCGGGATTTGTAGCGACCGCTTGCTTTGCGGCGAAAGACCCACTTGGTGCTGATGGGTTTGTCGCCGCGCACCAGCTTGACGACCTCGAACGTGTTGGTGCCCAGCAGACTCTGCCACTCCTCGTTCATGGATGCACGCCATGGCGCCTGATGCTCGGCGGGCAATGCCAGGTACTCCTTGTGGGTCTCGGGCGTTGGGATATTGTCGGCGAGCATCGGGTTGGTGCCAGCAGCGATCATGCAGACCTCGTTCTGCATGTCTGCATGCAGCGATCCTTCGAGGAAGTGGTGTAGGTTCGCCGCCGTGCTGGGTACGGACACCAGGGAGAGGACGTAGTAGGCGAGGTTGATGTCACTGGAGACGTCCGAGGTGCGGGAGCCACTGTCGACGTAGTCGGAGTCAGATGTGTCCGTCGTGTCGGACGCAGCGTCACTGTTTGGCGCCGGAGAGCTGGGCGACCACGGGACGTCCAGATCGAGCGTGGGTAGATCGCCGCCGGCGGTTCCGGCCGTGGAGGGACAGTTGGACGTAGCGGATGCCGGTGACGCCGCCGCGGGTGGAGTGCTTGCCACAGGGTCCACAGAGGCCGCCGCCGGACCTGGGAAGGTCGCCGCCGGACCTGGAAAGGTCGCCGCCGGATTCGCGGAGTTCGCGGCCGGATCCGCGAAATTCGCCGCCGGAGATGAGCTGGGCGCCGTCGTGGAGACCGTTGGCAGCGGAGCGAAGTGAACCGTTGTCGTCCGGAGTATGGGCGTGAGCGGCAGCGCGCCGCCTGCAGTGTACGTTGCGGCCGCATCGCCAGGCTCTGGAAAGATGGTCTCGTGGAAGCCGGCCGAACGCGAGTGGACGATGCGGCCGGTGTCGAGCATGAAGAAGCGGTAGGTGCCGGTCGAGTGGTTTTCACCGTAGCCGATGAAGATGGCGGGCCGGGCACGGTCGTGTGCCTTGAGGGCCCGTGGGGCATGGACATACGCTAGGCAGCCGAACGTCCGTAGGTGAGAAAGTAGTGGTTGACGCTGGTAGCACACGAAGTACGGCGAGGGCTTGCCGTTGGCCCGTTGCCGGAGATTGCGGAGGTACACGGCAGTCTGCAGTGCGTGGGGCCACCAGGAGACGGGAAGGTTGGTCGCCGCCAGGAGCGCCCGCGCCGAGGAGTAAATCCGGTTGAAGGACTCGACCTTGCCGTTGAGGTGATGCGCCTCGGGGGTCGTGACCCGATGATGCCAGTCGAAACTCAGGAACTGGCGCGCGGATTCACTGTTGCCGAGGAAGACAGAGGCGGCGTCCGTCTGAATAACGCGAGATCCGAACGCATCCCCGAGTGTATGCCAGAATACGCGCCACTGGTCGAAGGCCTTTGGGAGATCGAGTAGAGACCGGAGCTCGAACGTGCGAGCCATGCCCGAGTGGTCGTCGAGGATGTTGAGGGCAAAGCGAAACTTGGCCGGGCTGAGGGGAAGAGGCCCGACCACGTCCGCGTGGCAGTACTGGCCGATGTCCGTGGACCGTGGAGGGTACGGCGCTGTGCTGCGCGCTGCACGCTTCATCTGCGATCGATCGCAAGAGTGGCAGCGCACGTCGTCATCACCGGCCGATTGCTGCAGCGAGAGGCCCTTGCCGTGGGCCACGATCTTGCGAAGTCGCGCGTGGGGGTGACCAAGGCGAGCATGCGCGAGGGATGTCGAGACGGCGACGGCGGCGACGACCGTGGCCGGGCCCGGCGTGATCATCGGGCCAAGTAGGCTGGTACCGTGCGGCGCCGACGACGCCGTGGTGGACTCGAACGTGAGGGCCCAGACGCCTTGGGTGTGTACGAGAGGCACGGGCGACGTGCGGTTGATCAGGAGGAGCGACTTGCCGAGATCCACGTCGGGCTTGTGACCAGCGGCGAGAAGTTGAGACCACGAGAGCAGGGTGATGGGCACCGAGTCCAAGAGCCTGCATTGGCGCAGCGAGACGACGTGCTGCCCAAGCGACTCGTCCTGGACACGAAAGTTGAGAGTGCCGGTGCCGAGTATCGTGCTGGTCGTCCCGTTGGCGCATAGGATGCTCGCGTTCGAACCAGGAGGCGATGGCACAAAGTCGGTGAGCAGCTCGCGATGGCCGGTGACGCTGTGGCTGGCGCCGAGTCGAGAATGCCGGCCATGGCCAGGGTTTGAACGCGCCCATGCCGAGGCCCACGGATGCTTCGATGGCGGGGATGTTCAGGTCCCGCTGTTCGAGGAGAAGGTAGGCCACGGTCGTAGGAAGCCGTGGAACGGGGTCAGCGTCTTGTACGCGCGGATCGCGCATGCAGACGGCGGCGACGTGGCCTTGACGCCCGCAGAAGGTGCACTTGAGGCCCTTTTCGGGGCACTTGTCGCGCTTGTGCTGGTCAGAACCGCAGCTGATACACCGACCGAGTAATGCCTTGGGGATGCCGCGTCGTGGTGCCCCAGTTGTAGGCATGGCCACGGCCGCGAGCTGCTCTCGGAGGCTGAGGACCTCTTGGTGCAGGCTCGCCATGGACAGCCCGTGCTCGGTGTCGTGGCGAGCCTCGCTTGCCAGGTAGTTGGCCTCGTCCACCAAGGTCTCGATACAGCTCTGCAGGCTGATGGCGCGTTTCTTGAGCTGCTCGTGGATCTTCTGCTTCGTTGCGGCTAGCTGGCGTGAAAGTTGCCGAGTCCATTGAGTAGGAAGATGATCGAGAGCTCGTTAGCGGTGAGGTTGAGCGTCTCGAGCCGCGTGGCGAGCGTCGCAAAGGTGGCGAGCTGCGTGTTGATCTCGCCCGGGTCGAGCGAGGTGAGCTGGAAGTCGGTCATCTCCTTGACCAGACGCACCTTCTCAGCGAACCCGCTGCGGTTGAAATGGCGCTTGAGGTTGTTGAGCGCGAAGGTGCCCAGCTTGGTCTCGTTGTTGCGGAAGATCACCTCGATGAGGTCAGGACGGTTGACGATCCCTTCCATAACGATGCCCATGAGAACGGCGTCGGTGTTCTCCTCCTTGAAGGCCTTGGCGTCGTAGAACTTGCCGCTGAAGTGGATGTCGTAGGTCACGGCGAGGTAGACCTCGAGATGGCGCTCGTAAGCTGTCCATGCGGCGTAGGTGGCGTCAGCCAGCCGCGGGATGGGGAGCGTCTTGGCGGTTGTCATTGTTGCTGTTGCTGTTGCTGTTGCTGTTGCTGTTGCTGTTGCTGTTGCTGTTGCTGTTGCTGTTGCTGTGCTGTTGCTGTTGCTGTTGCTGTTGGGGTTCTGCTTTGCCTCCCGGTCGTCGCGGGTGTTTGGCTGCGTGGTGCGTGTAGCGCAGCCTGAGTCCTAAAGGCCCATAACCTGTTGAGGCTTGATCTTGGGTTGAATGTAAGTTGAGTGATTGATCGTAGTCTAGCAGGTCGCGCAGCAGCGCATGCGGCCTTCGCGCGTGCTCGGCACGTGCGGCGTGGCCGTCGTGAACGTGGCGTGCGCGGTCTTCTCGTGTCGGCGCACGCCAGCAGCACGGCGGCCAGGCTCCCTTGCGAGTAGATGCGCAACAACTACTGAGAAGATGTATGCCGAGCCCGAATTGCTACCAGCATCGTCGTCCCGATCGCCGTCCCCATGAGCTCCCACGAGCGCCATGTCGCCGCTGAGCGAGACAGCGATGCCAAACTTATCATATGCCGCGGCATCGCTGGCCGTGAGCTTGGCCACCTGGCCCCACGCGTTTGGCCCGCCCTCGTTCCGCTGGAAGATGTGTGCCGAGCCCGACCACTTGCCGCCGTCGTTGCTGTAAAAGGCTCCCACCAGCGCCGTATCGCCGATGAGCGAGACAGCCGTGCCCGAGGAATCAGCTGCCGCAGCATCGTTGGCCGTGAGCTTGGCCACCTGGCCCCACGCGTTCAGCCCGCCCTGGTTCCGCTGGAAGATGTATGCCGGGCCGCCGTTCCCATAGGCTCCCACTAGCGCCGTGTCGCCGCTGAGCGAGACTTCATGGCCAAAGGCATCACGTGTCGCAGCATCGCTGGCGGTGAGCTTGGCCACCTGGCCCCACGCGTTCGTCCCGTTCTGATTGCGCTTGAAGATGTACGCCGAGCCCGTCCTTTCACGGACTCCAAAGGCTCCCACCAGCGCCGTGTCGCCGCTGAGCGAGACAGCCGAGCCAAAGTAATCACTTCTCGCAGCATCACTGGCCTTGAGCTTGGCCACCTGGCCCCACGCGTTGGGCCCGCCCTGATTCCGCTGGAAGATGTACGCCGAGCCCGACCACCTGCCGCCGTCGTTGTCGAAATGCGCTCCCACCAGCGCCGTGTCGTCGCTGAGCGAGACAGCCCTGCCAAAGTAATCACGCACACCAGCATCGCTGGCCGTGAGCTTGACCACCTGGCCCCACGCGTTGGGCCCGCCCTGATTCCGCTGGAAGATGTACGCCGAGCCCGACCACCTGCCGCCGTCGTTGTCGAAATGCGCTCCCACCAGCGCCGTGTCGTCGCTGAGCGAGACAGCCGTGCCAAAGTTATCACCCACACCAGCATCGCTGGCCGTGAGCTTGACCACCTGGCCCCACGCGTTTGGCCCGTTCTGGTTCCGCTCAAAGATGTATGCCGAGCCCGAATCCCAACCGCCGGCGTCGTCGTTCCTCCAGGCTCCCACCAGCGCCGTATCGCCGCTGAGCGAGACAGCTGCGCCAAACTCGTCTTCTGCCGCAGCATCTCTGCGCAACGCACTGACACGGCAAGTGAAGGACTTGAACGCAGACTCCTTCACTCTGACTTTGCTAGGGTGTTTTTTTAATTTTAATTAACAGTAATTTTTTTAATTAAATTAATTAGACTTTTTAATTTAAATTAGATTACGAGCCAGCCAGGACCAGGCACGTGTGCGGGTTTCGCAGGTTTTTTCTCATCCTAACACACACCTCAACAAGCTGGGAGGCACCGCTCGCACCGAAGTTTGGGTGAGCGACAACCTCCGCGTCGACGTACATGCTACCTTGCAAGCACCTGCCAAGCCGGTCATCATTGATGTGACTGCCGTGAACACTATCAGCTCAACGAGCTTTGTCACGGAGCGCTCTTTGCCAACCGTCGCGGCCGCCGCTTGCAAGGCCAAGCATAACAAGTACGACGCCGCCCTTGGCTCCAACAAGCTCCTCATCCCGGTCCTCTCTACGGCAGGTGGCACGGCCGGCGACTGGCCCGCACTCCGCCGCATCGTGCGCGACTACTACGACAAGCACCAACTCGACGGCCTCGCTGCCAGCCGTCGCCTCCTCGTGGGACGATCTTCCAGCACCAGCGGCACCTATTGCGCGCGCTCCTGGCGACCCAGGAGCCGCTCGCCCACCAGCGGTGGCACATGCGCAAGACCTCGGTTTATACCGGTGGCAGCCTGTGCTCCCTGCAGCCCCACTCGGCATCGAAGTGGGCGTTGGGTAACTCTCTAGCTTGCTGTCAACCTCGCGACCAGTCGGCGTAAGTAATCTTCAAGAACGACGGGTGGCATGTTCGGTTGGATGCAAATTGTGTGATTTCTCAAGATAAGTGTGTGTCATTGTGTGGGAGTGAGTGATTCACATCGCCACGTGCAAGAGAGAGGTATGTTTCGTTGACCACTGTCATTGCAAAGCACGTGCTGCCGTCCGTCCTCCACGCGGCTGAGACCAGGGAGTGCTTCGTTTGGAAGAAAGGAAGGAAGCCAGGTGGGCACTTGTGAGCCAGGAGGCGGCGGCGGCGGCGCGGCGATGGCGGCGACGTTGAGGAGGCAGAAGGAGAGTGGGACGTGTTCCTGTCGCACGACTGGGGCGAGGGCGAGTGCGGGTGCAACCACGCGCGCGTGGTCGCCGTGGCCGAGGAGCTCACGGCCGCCGGGCTCAAAGTGTGGCTGGACGAGGGCGGCAAGGGCACGGGAGAGATGGCCAAGGGCGTGGGCGTCGGGCAGGCCATGGCGGACGGCATCGTCAACGCCAAGGTCGTGGTCGTGTGCTTGACGAGGAACTACAGCGACAAGATCTGGGCGACCCAGGACGCCGGCCAGAAGAAGACGGACAACTGCCTGCGCGAGTTCAACCTGGCCGTGCAACGCCACGGCGTGCTGGGCATGCTGCCGGCCGTCATGGAACCTGGCATGCTGGACTCGAGCCAGTGGGCGCGCGCGCTCAGATGGAGCTGGGGAGATGCTGCGAGAACCTGTCGGCCAAGGAGGACAGCGCGCTGCGCAAGGCCGCCCGAGGGCTCGCCGAGCGCGTCAAGCAAAAGACGAGCGACCCCATGGCCGGCCTCAAGCCTGGCGCCGGCCGCCAGGCCAAGCTGTTCGCGGTGCCCTTCCACAACGTGCCGCTTGCCAAGAAGAAGGCGCAGGACTTTGCGCCCGGCACGCGGCAGTGGATCCTGGAGCGCGTCGTCGAGTGTACACGCAGCCGCCCGGACAGTGGACGCGCGTGTTCGTGCTGCTGGGCTCCGCTGCCGCCGGCAAGTCCACACTGGCGGGCCACGTCGCCAGGCTCGGTGGCGCGCTCGGCGAGGCGCCAGTGCCGCTGCTCAGCGGCCGCGCGAGCGGCAAACCGACGAGGAGGAGCATCACGGAAGCCGGCAAGCGAGTCGAGCCATCACCAAGCGCGTCTCGATCTCGCGGTCCTTGCCGGCCCCCTCCTCGAGCCAGCGCTCGGCCGTGGTGGTGCGGGTCGGCGCCGTGCACCTCTTCAACTTTGGCGAGACGGAGCGCAGTGACCTGGTCAGCGTCTTCATGTCCATCAGCGACCAGCTGTGCGCCGCCGTGCCCGGTCTCGCGCGAGAGCTCGCGACGGTGCGGCAAAAGGTCGACCTGACCGAGCTGCGCAAAGGCCCCATCGTGCAGGCGTTCCGGGCTCTGGTGGCGCGGCCGTGCACGAGCGTAAGCGCCCCGCCGGAGCGCGTCGTGGTGTGATCGACGCCATCGACGAGTGTCTGGACAAGCCACGTCGCGAGCTGCTCAACACGCTGCAGGTCGAGGGCGTCGCCGAGACGCCCGACTGGCTCGGCTTTGGTCACCTCGCGGCCCGAGGACTACATCCCGCACGAGCTCGAGCAGTTCAAGCCCACGCGCGTGGACGCCGAGCAGGAGAGAACGAGGCCGACATGCGCGGCTACCTGCGCTCCCGTCTCGGCGACCTCGTCGCGAGCAATGCGGAGCTGGAGCAGATCGTGGACGAGCTGACGCGGCGCTCCGAGGGCAAGTTCCTCTTCGCGCGGTTCCTGGACCAGATGCTAGACGGCAAGACGCAGCTGACGCTGGCCGACCTGGACGACGAGCTCGCGTTCCCGCTCAGCATGAAGGGCGTGCTGCGCAAGTACTTTGAGCGCTTCCACGACAAGCTGGGCGGGCCGCTGTACCGCGCGCTGCTGCTGCCGATGGTGGTGGCGCGCGAGCCGATGCCCGAGGCCATTGTGCGCACCATCCTGCTCGAGCACACCGCCGCCGCCGCCGCCGCCGACGGCGACGCCAGCAAGAAGAAGGCGACGAAGAAGAACAAGCAGGAGCGCGAGGTGAGCAGCATGATCAAGAAGGCGCAGAATCTGCTCTACCTGGGCGCCGACGGCGGCCTGCGCTTCGTGCACAAGAGCATGGCCGACTGGCTCACGGACGAGGGCAACCTGGAAGCGGAGGAGCAGCTGGCCATTGACCTGGGCGACGCGCACGAGGCGATGGCCGACCTGCTCGCGAACGACCGCGAGAATCGCTTTGCACTGCGCCATGCGCTGTGGCACCTGTGGCAGGCCGAGGAGACGGACCGCGCCAACGAGCTGCTCCTGGACGCCGAGTGGCTGCTCGCTGCGGTGCGGAGCGGCGTGGACGCCAGCGACCTCGTCGCCGACGCCGACGCTGCGCGCGGCAAGAACAGCAGGCGGGAGGCCGAGGTGAACGACGTGCTGCGCGTGCTGGAGCTAGCCGCGCCCGTGATCCGGCGGGAGCGGGAGCCGCTGCTCCTCGCGTCGCAGCTGTGCGGACGGCTGCCGCCAGCGCACCCGGCGCTGCGCAAGGTCGCAGAGGCGATGCCCAAGGCGTGGCTGCGGCCAATGCAGCCCACGCTCGCGCCTGCGCGCTCGGCGCTGCGCAAAGTGCTGCGCGCGGAGACCGAGGGGGTGAAGAGCGTGGCCACCTCGGGCGACGTGGTCGTGAGCGGCAGCATGGACGAGATCGTGCGTGTGTGGGGCGTAGCAGACGGTCGACTCATCCATACGCTGGAGGGGCATCGTGAGCGCGTGGCCGGCGTGGCCATCTCGGGCGACATGATCGTGAGCGGCAGCTGGGACACGACCGTGCGCGTGTGGAGCGCAGCTGATGGCCGCCTCCAGCGCACGCTCAAGGGCATCGTGAGCGCGTGAACAGCGTGGCCATCTCGGGCGACGTGATCGCGAGTGGCAGCGACGACAAGACGGTGCGGCTGTGGAGTGCCACAAGCGGTCGGCTCCAGCACAAGCTCGTAGGCATACCAAGGCGGTGTCCAGCGTGGCCATCGCGGGCGACGTGGTCGTGAGCGGCAGCTACGACCAAACCGTGCGTGTGTGGCGCCTTGCCGACGGCAGACCACACCACCAGCACACGCTCGAGGGGCACACCGGGCAGGTGTGGGAGCGTGGCCGTCTCGGGCGACGTGATCGCGAGCGGCAGCAACGACAAGACCGTGCGTGTGTGGAGTGCCGTCGATGGCCGTCTGCTGCATACGCTCGAGGGGCACGCTGAAGAGGTGACGAGCGTGGCCATCGCAGGCGGCGCGATCATGAGCGGCAGCTACGACCAAACCGTGCGAGTGTGGTCAGTCGCGGACGGTCGCCTACAGCAGACGTTGGAGGGGCACACTGACTTTGTGCAGAGCGTGGCCATCTCGGGCGAGGTGGTCGTTAGCGGCAGCTGGGACGAGACCGTGCGGGTGTGGAGCGTGGCAGACGACCATCTCCAGCTCGCTGGGCACGCTGACTTTGTGCAGAGCGTGGCCATCTCGGGCGAGGTGGTCGTTAGCGGCAGCTGGGACGAGACCGTGCGGGTGTGGAGTGCCGTCGATGGCCGTCTGATGCATACGTTCGAGGGGCACACCGACGGCGTGGCAATCTCCGGCGACGTGGTCGTGAGCGGTAGCTATGAGACCGTGCGTGTCTGGAGTGCCGTCGATGGCCGTCTGATGCACACGCTGGAGGGGCATCGTGAGCGCGTGACCAGCGTGGCCATGTCGGGCGACGTGATCGCTAGCGGCAGCGACGACAAGACCGTGCGGGTGTGGAGTGCCGTCGATGGCCGTCTGATGCATACGTTCGGGGGCACACCGACGGCGTGGCCATCTCCGGCGACGTGGTCGTGAGCGGTAGCTATGAGACCGTGCGTGTCTGGAGTGCCGTCGATGGCCGTCTAATGCATACGCTCGAGGGGCACACCATTCCGTGAAGAGCGTGGCCATCTTGGGCGACGTGATCGTGAGCGGCAGCCTGGACAAGACCGTGCGGGTGTGGAGTGCCGTCGATGGCCGTCTGATACATACGCTCGAGGGGCATGCCAGAAACGTGGACAGCGTGGCCATCTGGGCGACAGGATCGTGAGCCAGGACCCAAGCCGCGATGCACGAACTTGGAGCGTTGCGGAAGGGCGGGAGCTCGAGCCGAGCGAGGACGATTCAAACGCAATAGTGCGGCAGCGTGGCGTCGTCGTGACCTACGGTGGGGCCCAGTGTGTGCCCTTCGTTTGCGACGGCGTCATCAGCCGAGTAGTAGCATCGGACAGCGGCTGCGTGGTCGCTGCGTCTGGCAACTCGGTGAACATTCTCCGCGTACAAGCGCCTGCAAGCTGACTGACGATTCGCCTTTCCCCCCTCTTTCCTCAGTTGATTTCCAGTCTGTGTGCTTGCTTTCTCTCCACAGTTACAGTTGCAACGAATTGATTGCATCTTGGAAGCAACGGGTGTGTGGCATGGTGCATCCCTTTCACACAGCCTCCGACCAACTGTGGGAGCGAGAGACAACAGCGGCAGCACACAAACAGGGAAGGAACAACAGCTCGTTGCTTTGTGATTGGCTTCGGAAGGTGGTCTTTGACCAAGGTTGGGTGATCGAGCCCTACTTGCTGACGACAGGCTGCGACGCGGCGTCGTCGGCGGCGCTGCTGCGGCCGAAGCGAACGTAGGCCGCCACGCCCGCCAGCGCCACGACGACCGCGGCGCCAATGCCCAGGCCAATGCCCAGGCCAGAGCCTCCCGCCGCGGTCGGGCTGGACGTCGGACTCGCGGTGGCCCCGGTGGGACTTGCCGTCGGACGCGCAGACGGGCTCGCGCTGGGCCGCAGCGTCGGCGAGCTGCTCGGCGAGCTGCTCGGTTCCGGGTTGGCGGAACCGGGCTCGCAGTTGGCGAAGGCGTGGGCCGCTGCGTGGGCCGGTAGGGCGAGTCAGGGAGGTTGGCGCCCATTTGGTTGGGCGCCTTGCCCCATATCGGGTAGTCGGCGCTGTGGCCCAGCTGCCCGTGAGAATTGAAGCCCCAGCAGCGGACCACGCCATTGGCCAAGCGCACGCAGGAGTGGAAGCCGGCAGCGCTGATCTCGACCGCGATCTCCCCTGTCACGCCGTAGGCCACATCGGGCAGCTCCGAGGGCGGCGTGCCGTGCGTGTCGACCCGGTCAAGGTCGAGGTCAAGGCCGAGCTGGCCAACGCGATTGTAGCCCAACACTTGACCCTGGCAGCGTCCTTGAGGATCACGCAGGTGTGCCAGGTCCCAGCGGAGAGTTTGGCCACGCGACCGCCGACGCTCACGGCTGGCAGCGTGGCGTTCGCGAGCGTGACATCATTGTCGTGAGCAGCACCCAGAGAGCCCCGGCGGTTCCGTCCCCAACACTTGACCTCACGCGTCACCGCGATCAGCACGCACACGATGCCCTGGCCCACTTGGATGCGCTCGATCTCGGCGCCCATGTCGATAGCCGTGAGGTTGTTGCCCATATCGCCCGGCTCGGTGCCGCGATCCTTGGTGTCGCCCAGGCCGAGCTGGCCGAAGTCGTTCATGCCCCAGCACTTGACCTGGGTGCGGCCTTCGAGCACCACGCAGGTGTTCCAAGGGCTGGCTGCGAGCTCCACGGCCTTGACGCCCGTGCCGAGGTCCACGAATGGCAGATTGTCACCCATGTCGTTCGGCCCATCGCCGCGATCCTCGGTGTCGCCCAGGCCGAGCTGGCCTTGCGCATTCCTGCCCCAGCACTTGACGCGGCCGCTGGAGAACAGGGCGCACGCGCTGCCCAAGAACGAGCCCTGCACGCTGATGACGCTGTCTGTGTCGTCCGAGCCAAGGTCCGTCAGCGGTGCATCTGCAATACTGACAAAGTAGGGCCCGGCTCTGGCGTGGCCGCACACGCCTTTGTTGCAGTGGCCCCAGCACTGCACGGCGCGCGAGGGCGGAGCAGTGGCGTCACTAGGCACGTTGAGCCGCTGGCGACTGTGGTGACGTTGGCCAGCTCGTCGGACTGGAGCTGCGGCAGGCCGCTTGCCATCTCGCCTGGCGCGTCGCCGATAGCTTTGCCATAGACCGTGTCGTTGTGTACGCCAAGGATCTCGCGGGCGTTGCCCCAGGCGAACAGCGTGCCCTCCTCGTCGAGCAGGTAGGTGGCCAAGACAGTGGTCTCCAGCGTCTGCCCATGCACGGCGTCATTGCAAGCAGCAAGTACTGCAACCACCACCAGCAGCAGTAGCAGCGAAGCTCGGTGGCGGACCATCCTCAACCCACGGGTCGTTCTTGTTGTCGCTGCTGTCGTCGTTGTTGGTTGTTGTCTCCTCTCTCCCTCGAATCGTGGTTTGCTGCGCCTTCAGCTGGACCAGCTATTGCGGTCCAGCGGCTGCGCTGTCGAGCAAGTGCAGCACGTGCCACGCGGGTGTGCATTGGCTTCCTGCATCTGTTCCGCCAAGGTCCAGCTTGGTTTCTCGAACCTTCGCCAGTCGCTGGCAGGTGGTGGCCTTGGATTGCGCTGTTGTGCACCCATCGATCGCCTGGACGCCACAGTCGAAAGCTGGGACACACGCGTCAGAGTCAGACTGCTTCGAGGACCCTTCCAACCCTTCCAAGGACCCCATTCGTGGATGCATTGCTTCTCTTGCGACAATTTGGAGGATAATAGCCGCAAGGTTTTCGACTTTTCTTATTTGTTTGCCAGATTCGACTCGGATACAAGACTTGGTTCGGGGGTATAGCTCAGTTTGGTAGAGCGCGTGCTTAGCATGCACGAGGTCTCTGGTTCGATTCCGGATTCCTCCACAGTCTATTTTTTTTTGGTTCGAGAACGTGGCAGGCATGACGTGAACTGCGCTTTGGTAGCGTTCGTGGCACGGTACGTACGTGGTACGGTACGTGGTACGGTACGGTACGTGGCACGGTACGTGGCACATACCGTAGTTGGTTGACACCGGTCCGCGGCTTGCGATCGTGAGCATGAGCACATGAGCATGGTCACCGTTGCCAGGCAATCCAAATCCCATCTTCGGCCAAGGCCTCTGCTGCGCAGAACCAGCCTTTTTGACAGCTCGCTCCTGGATCCCCTTTGGCGGCTTCTGGTGGGCACGGCAGCCCTTTCTTCCTTCCCCCTGTACCTTAGACATGCAGAGCGCTAAAGCTAATCATGACCAAAATTCTATCTACCGCCCTGGCTCTGCCCGATCGACAGCGCCGCCGCAACTACTCTTCGGTTGGCGCGATGCTCCCCGTTCTGAGCTGCATGCTCTCGCGCAGGCCTGGCCCAGCGTGCCCGAATACCCAGCGCGTGGGTGCCACCCGCTGGGCACCCAAGCCGGCGTCATGCGCAGCAGCACGGCCGACTTTACGACCAGGTCCACCTGGTACGCCCCCGCTCGCGCCGCCGCCCAGTGCATCGTGTGCGGCTGCTTGCGCACCGTCTCCGCGACAGCCGCGAAGGCATAGCAGGTGAGCGTGGACGCGATGGCCACGCAGCACAGCGCCAGGTTGCGCCGCGCCACGGCGTCCACGGCCTCGGCGGCGGCGTGCTCCTGGCTGCGCTGCTTGCCCGACGGCGGCCTGAACGCGCTCAGCAGCGGCAGCACGAACAGCGCGAGGCACAGGGCGCTCAGGCCGGCGTCCAGGCCGGCGAAGAGCGCCGCGATCCTCACGTCCAGGCGCTGCACGCAGATCTGCCCGGCCGCCTGCTCGCCTTCGATGGCGGCTGCGGCAACGAGCGCCAGCGCCAGCGGCCCTGCCAGCGCCAGCGCGCGCGTGAGGCGCAGCAGCTGCCGCAGCCGGCGGTGGCCAAACTCCGCCGTGAGCTCTGCTCGCACCAGCAGGGCCGCGTACGAGCAGGCCATGCTGACGAAGAAGACGACGGCCGTGGCCTTCTGCGCGGCGCTGCACTGCGCGGCGCTGCGCGTGTAGGCGCTGCCGGGGAGGCGCAGCAGCATAGCGGCGTGGTTGCCGGCGGTGAGGAGGCAGAAGGCCAGCAGCCACTTGGTGAAGCGCCAGTCGCGGCCGTGCGGGCGGCTGCCGTGCCTGCCGTCTGCAGGACCCGGGTGGCGAGCGCCACGGAGAGCAGCACGTGGTACAGCGTGCAGGGTGCGGCGAGGGCGACCACCACGGTGTGCCAGCGCACGTGCCGCGCCGTCGCCGCCAGCTCCGCGGCCTCGACCTCGACCTGCCCGGCGGCCATTAGCGCAGCCAGGATCTGCTGCTGCTTTCCCTCACGCAACAAAAAAAAAACAACAGAAGAAAAAAAACGCCAACAACACCTCAACGACTCTATATAGTTCACGTTCACGTCGTATCGACCCAATCCGAAGCGCTCATTGGTCACCGATACTCTGGATCACTGTGGCAGTAGAGTAGCGACAGCTGTGTAGCAGCGGCAATTTCCGAAACATTCTTTGTACAATTTAAAGTTCGTCGTCGTCGTCGACGTCGATGCTGTCATCGTCGTCGACGTCGACGTCGATGCCATCGTCGACGTCGATGCCGTCGTCGTCGTCGTCGTCGACGTCGACGTCGAGCCGCTGCGGGCGCAGCCGCACGGCGCAGTTGGCGGCCTGCGCCGCCGCCTCGATCCGCTGCACCGCCGCCTCCTCCAAGCCGCACTCGCGCAAGTCCACCTCGCGCAGGCCGCCGCCCTCGGCCAGCAGCGCCAGCGCCATCTCCTCGACCGCCGCCGCGCCCGCCTCGCCGCTGTCCGCCAGGCCGATCTCGCGCAGGCCGCCGAGGCCGCGCCGCGCCAGCGCCGCCGCGGCCGCCGCGGACAGGCCGCAGCCGCCCAGGTCCACGCGCCTGAGCGCCGGCGCCGCGGCGGCCAAGGCGGCCAGCAGCGGCGGCAGCGCCGGCGCCATGGCCGCGTTCTCCGCCACGTCGAGCCGCGCCAGGCCTTGCAGCGCGGGCAGCGCCGCGGCCAGCGCCGCGGCGGCCGCAGCGCCGAGGCCGCAGCCGCGGAGGTCCAGCCGTGCGAGGCCGCGCTGCGGCGGGCGCTGCGCGGCCGCGCTGACCACGGCGGCCGCGGCGGCGTCGCCCAGGCCGCTGTTGCCCGCGAGGCGGAGGCAGAGCATGCCGCTGGCCGTGGCGAGCGCGCCTGCCAAGGCGTGGCCGTGCGGGCTGCGCAGCTCGCAGTAGCTGGCGTCCAGCTGGCGCAGGCGGCGCGAGGTCGCCAGCGAGGCGAAGAGCTCGGCGGCAGCGGCCGCGGCGAGGCCGAGGCCGCGGTTCATGGCGACGTCCAGCACCTCGAGCGAGTCGTGCTCTGCCACGAGCGCGGCCAGCGCGGCCGCGGCGGCGCTGCCGAGGCCGCAGCGGCGGAGGCGCAGCTCGCGCAGCGAGCTGCCTGCCGCGCCCATGGCCACGGCGGCGGCGCCGGCGTCGCCGAGCCGCGTGTTGAAGGACAGGTCCAGCTGCACGAGCGACCGCGAGCGCCGCAGCGCGCCGTGCAGCGCCACGCCGGCGTTGGCGTCGAGGCCGCTAAAGTCGAGGCGCAGGCTGCTCACGGCGGTCTGCGCGGCCAGTGCGCCGGCGATGTGCTCCAGCGCGGCGGTCTCGGCCTGCCGCGTCACCGCCGCCGCCGCGTGCGCCGCGAGCTGCCGCGAGCGGATCTGGGCGAGGGCCGCGGCCGGCAGCAGCCGCTCGGCCTCCTGCGGCAGCGCGCCGGCGCCGCGGCAGCGGCAGCGACCGGAGCGCCGGCAGCGGCAGCGCTGGCGCCGCGTAGAGCGCCGCCAGGAGCAGCTGGCCGGCGCCGAGGGCCCACGGCGGAGGCGTGCAGCGCGCCGCCGGAGGCCAGCCGCAGCTCGCGGCGCGCCTCCGGGAGGAGCAGCTGCACGGCCAGGGCTTGCCGCGCGTGGGCCACGCTTATGGGGCCGGCCAGGTCGGCGATGAGGCCGCGGGCGTCGTCCGGAAGGGCGTGCCAGCGATGGGCGAGGCTCTGGCGTCGTCGGTCGCCTCGTGCTGCTGATGCTGCTGCTGCTGCAGATGCTGCTGCTGCTGCTGCTGGTGATGCTGATGCTGCTGGTGATGCTGCTGGTGATGATGACGACGACGATGAGGACGCTGACGACGGCTTGGTCGACTGGTCCGTGCGTGGCTGCTTGTTCGACTCGGGCAGCGGAGCCAGAGGCTGGCGAGGACGCTTGTCTCCAGGCGCCGACATGTCTGCGACGCGAGCTGTCGAGGCGGGCGTCGCAGGGAGCACGGCGAGCATGAGGTCTGCTAGGCGCTTGCGCTGCTGCTGCTGCTGCTGCTGCTGCTGCTGCTGCTGCTGGAGAGCGGAGACGGCGTTCTGATGCGACAGCCGTATGCGTTTTGACGGTGCGAGTGGATTGCAACCCCGCCACGAGAGGGACGAGCCACGCGATTCTCCTTGGCTTCACGGCTCCAAGTCGAAGGCCAACGTCGAGTGAGTGTAGTTGAAGGAGACGGTCCTACCCCGGTTGCACGGAAGGCACAAGTGGCAAATGCGACGGGCACTGCAGCCAGTGCACACGTACCGTGCGGCGCCAGCTCGACAGGGCCAAGCAGAGCCGCCGGTCCGGAAGCAAGCCGGAAGTTTGTTCGCGTGTGAGGCGCCCCAACAAGCAGCCCTAACTCTGTCCCAGGAAGCAGGCAGACACGTCCGGGAATCACGGGTATCGCTGCCGTCGACGAGCCTCCCTCCCCCTGTTCAGGAACGGAGAGCCGTCGCTGGTGCCGGGAACTCCAAGGCGAGGCGCCTTTGCGACCTATTACGCGTACGCCGGTGCATGCTTTGCCCCAGGGCTCGGCTGGCTCGGGCTGACAGTGAGGGAGGGCCCACACGGTCTGCGAACGCGACGTGCTGTGTTGTCCCGTGCACGCATGCTCGCTCGCTCGCCCGGCACTGATCAATTGCCAACTCCTTGTCCATCTGGAGTCCACCTGGAGTCCACCTAGTCCAGCAGCACGCGCTCTTTCTTTCTCTCTCGGTCGGGAGTCGGCGCTGACGTTGCTCGCTGGTGCATGATGGCAATCTTTAGGCTCTCTGTTGCACGCACGCATGCACGCACGCACGCTCCTGGCCAGCTTGGTCGCGCTTTCCGGGCAGATCCCGGCAGCCAAGTCCCTCCCTCCCTCGCTCACGGCACTCCCAACTCAGGAGCGAACACGAGGCAGGTTTCGGCGCAGCCCCGTGCGTACGGAGTACCGTACGATACGCTGGCCTGCCTGCCTGCCTGCCTGCCTGCCTGCCTGCCTGCCTGCCGACCTCTCCTGCCGAGCTGCTTCGCAGGGTGTCGAAGCTCACTGCGCTCTGCCGGTCGGTCAAGTGCGCTTCCACCGCCGGTGACGACGTACTCCTTACCCGTGCGCGGAGGGAAAGAAGGCGGGATGGACGCGGTGGAGGCGGCCTGTCCAAGCGCGGCTATGGCCTGACTGACTGTTGTCTGATGATGCAGTGGTGCCGTACGCTGCTCGCCGCCATGTGGCTTTCGTACGGCCGCGTTAGCTCTAGTCGCCAAAGCCCGAGAAGACGACAACGACGACAAAGAAGAATGAGCTGATGAAGACGATGACGATAACGACGAGCACCAAGGCCAACCTTGCCCTTGCCCCTCTCTCGCTCTCTCGCTCTCGCTCGAAGGACGGATCGACCCATCCGTTGAGCTTCACTCCCGTGCTCCATGGCGTAGCACATCCGCCTCTCGGAGGCCGGGCACGGCATCGCAGCACTATACCATAGCACTGCACCCCGCAACCCCAGAAAACTCGCAGACAAGGCCGTGCCTGCCTGCCTGCCTGCCTGCCTGCCTACTGATCCGTCCGTCCGATGCGCCGATACTCCTCCAACGACTCGACCAACGACTCGACGACTATCCGTTCGACACGTCGTTCTGCTCCGCCTGCCTCGCGAGCGCTGCCTGCTGCCTGCCTGCCTGCCTGCCTGCCTGCCTGCTTGCCTGCCTCGCAAGCAAGCGAGCAAGCGAGGAAAGCCGTTCTGAGGCCGGCCTCGAAGTGCTGCTGCATGCAGCGCCTCCTCGCGGCGCGAAGGAAAGCGCCTTCCTCTCGCGAATGAGCGCGGACGTCAAGCTCCACGCCACGCTGGCGCGGCAGCTCCGCCTGGGCCTCGAGGCGGCCGTCGTGGCCTCTATGGGCCCTCGTGGCCCTCGGCCCGCTGCTGCTCGTGGAACAGCTCGTCTCGGCCGGCAAGTCGCTGGACCGCCTGCACGCCCTGGCGTCGGCGCACGTGCTGGTGTACAGCTCGCTGGACCCGCTGAGCGCGTGCATGGGCGAGTCGACGAGGCTCGTGAGGCCTGCCATTGTCCGCTGGGTGATGGTGCTCGCCACGTGGTGGCTCGGCACCTTGCTCTGCGTGCTGGCCGCCAGCGGCCCTCTGGGCGGCATGACCTTGCTGATGCACATGGCGACCATCACGCTGCCCGTCGTGGTCTTCGCGCTGGTCACTCGCTGGGGCCGGAGCCGCATGGTCAGGCGGCTCTGCCGCGCCGCCACCGTGCCGCTCGCGAACTGGCTGACCCTCGCCGTGGCCATGCTCTACGTGGCGGTGGTCCTCCGCGTGGAGAAGGGCGCCCAGGAGGTGCTCATCATGGGCGTGCTGTTCCCCGGCCTGCAGGCCGTGCTCATGCGCCTCTCCGGCCGCCAGATCGGCCGCGCGCGGCACGCGGAGACCGCATCGGCGGCGCTCGCCGCATATCGGTCTTGCAGAGCTCCACGGGAAGCCACGGGCGCGTACACCGTGGACACGGCCGTGTCGTCGCCCGAGAGCAGCGGCAAAGCGGCCGTGGCGCCCTGCACGAGCTCCAGCTCCCAGCTCTGCTAGCGAGCACGCGTCGGAGGAGCAGCCCGGCGAGGCGCAGAGCGTGCTGCCGACGCCGCAGCCGCAGCCGCCCAGCACGCTGCCGCACAAGAAGCCGCAGCGGTCGCTCACGGCGTCCTTCAAGCACATGCGGACGATGAACTCGTCCGCCAAGAGCGGCAGCAAGAGCGCGTCCTCAAGAGCAGCCGCGGCAAGTCCGCCTCGGCCAAGAGCAGGAGCACCAGCGCCTCCTTTGGCATCTGGTCGCCCACGGCCTCCTCCCCCACGGGCATGAGCCCGCCGCTGCCGCCGGCCTTTGCGCCGGGCGGCCAGGCGCCGTCGACGGCGCGCACGTCCACCGCGCAAGCGGCGGTCAGCATCGGCGGCGTCGGCGGCGTCAGCGGCGTCGGCGGCGGCGGCGGCGGCGGTCGTTCTTCATGCCGCGATCTTCGCGATCGAGCAGCTCTTCACGACGTGCAGCTTCCTCACGATGCTGCGCGTGGACGCCGCGAGCGCCTTCTACCCGGCCTTGCTGCTCATCTTCGGCTGCTCCATCCTGGAGCTGTACACGTTCGCCAAGGCGCGGCACATCCTGAACCTGATGCACATGCGGCGCAGCGGCGGCGTCGCGGCCTTGGCAAGTCCCTCGACGCGAGGCTCGTCCAGGCGGAGCAGCCGACGCGCTAGCCTGCGGTCGTTCAAGGTGTCCCAGAGCAACAGCGAGGTGGCCGCCTTCGTCGTGTTCCGGCAGCAGGGCGAGAAGGCCGGCCTCGTGCTGGCCACGGCCATCGTGCGGCGGCGCCTGTGCTGATGGCGGACTCGGCGATCCCCGTCACGGACCCCGTGCTGCTGTGGTGGCGGGCGGTGGTCGGCATGCTGGTGGAGATATGCGCGGACAGCATCAAGGACCGCATATGCCTCAGGTTCAAGATACGGGTCGACAAGGTCGCCCCTGCGGTGGGGCAGTCGCTTCTGGTCCATCGTCTTCTTCGTCGCCGCTGGCACCGGCACCGTCTTCGTCTGCCTCATGGGCCTCGAGCTGCGCGTGATCCTGTGACCGACCGCCACCACGTCGCCGGCCATGACGACGACGGCCATGACGACGACGACGGCCATGACGACGGCCATGACGACGGCCATGACGACGACGACGACGATCAGGACCTCCCGATATTGTCGACGACGACGCTGACGACGACGACGACGGCCATGACGACGACGAGCTGACGACGATCAGGACCTCTCGATGGTGAGGTTGGCGGCGCGATGCCTACATACGGTGCTCATATTCACTAATTCATTCATTCATTCATTCATTCATCCATGCAGATGTGCATCCAGATTGATCATCTACCCACCGCGCAGCCCTCTGGCCACGCACGCCTTGGTTGGAGGCGTGTCGCTCTACGTTCGACCTCGAGCTGCGCTTGGACTCGCTCTAGCTCTCTCTAGCTGGTAGAGCTTGCCGCTTGCTGTCACGAGAGCAGCTGCCCAGCCAGGCGAGCCACTTTAGACGCGGATGGCGGCCAGCTTTGCAGCGTACTCCTCGGGACTGCACCGCTCCAGCGAGTCGCGCAGCTTCTGGTACGACACCGGCTATCTCCCGCCAACGCGCGGCCCGAGGTGACCCAGTGCCTCAGCAGCTTGCTCAGACTGACCACCTTGCGCCTTCCACGACCACGAGGTCCTTCGGCACCGCCGACGCCAGCGCCGCCTTCCTCCCGGGCAAGTGGCCCTTGATGCGCCTGCTGATGCGCTTGGCCAGGCCAGCCTCGCCCTTGCCACCGCCTCTGCCACACCACGACCACCAGCTCCATCGTCAATCATCATCGCTAGCAGCAGCAGCAGCAGCAGCAGCAGCAGCAGCAGCGGCGGCGGCGGCAGCGGCAGCGGTGGGCGGCGGCAGGTCGGCCGCCACGGGCAGGTCGTGCCACGATAGGCGCTCGGCCGCCTGCCGCCCGCGCAGCTGGCGCTGCCACTCGGGCCAGGCCGCCAGCCACTGCTCGAAGAGGTCCTCCGAGATCGCCAGCGCGTCGTCCTGGCCGCCGGCACCGCCCTGGCGGCCTCGGGCGCGGCCATGGCCGCCATGGAGCGGCCCGAGGCGGTCGGGCAGCGGCAGCACGGGCAGGTCCAGCGCGGCCCGCAGGTCGGCCTCGAAGCGCAGGTACACCAGCAGGCCGCGCGCGCGGCGCTGGCGCCGCGGCAGCGCCTCCACCTGCTCGCGCGTACTCGTGCACCAGCATCAGCCGCAGCACGCGCAGGCCCAGCGCGCGCAGCGCCGCCCGGTCGCCGCGCGCGCCCACGGTCAGCGCCACCAGCTCCATCTGGCTCAGCGCCACCACCGCGCCGCGCTCCAGCTCCGCCCCGCGCGCCAGCACGGCCTTGCGCACGGCGCCGACCTCGCGTCGCCGTCCGCGTCGAGCTCGAGCTCGAGCTCGACCCCGACCTGGACCTCGACCTGGGCCTCGACCTCGGCGCTGCAGCCGCGGAGGGCGGCGAGGGGGAGGCCACGGGCGCAGCATCGCGCGCACGCGGTGCGCCATGGCGCGGCGCACGCTCACGCAGCACTCTGGCGCGGCGCGCAGCTCCTGCAGCAGCCGCAGCAGCGGGCGGCTGATGAGGCGCCGGCGGCCGCCACCGCGTCGCGCGCGAGCGACGCGGCGGCCGCCTCGTCCTCCTCCCCGGCGAGGGCCAGCCAGTACCGCGCCTCCAGCTCCAGCTGCTGCTGCTCTTGCTGCTGCTGGGCGCCGCGGCACCGGCATCAGCATCAGCATCAGCACCAGCACCAGCAGCGGCGACGCCAGCGGTGGCGCCGGCGGCGGCGCCAGCGGCGCCAGCGGCGGCGCCAGACAGGTGCTCGCGCGCCTCGCCGCGAGGGATGCGCACCATGGAACCGAGTGTGCGGCGTGTCCACATCGCGCAGCCATTGCAGCGCCCTCGCGCGAGATGCCGCAGGCCGCGTCGAGGTACACCGCCCTCTCCTCCTCGTCCTCCTCCTCCTCCTCGCCGTCGTCGTGGGTCGTGGTCGTGTCGTCGTGGTCGCTGGCGGCAGAGTGGTGAGCAATAGCGCGGCGGGCAGCATCTCGATGCGGCGGCATCCCTCGAGGCTGAGGTTGGCTCGCACGCGCAGGTCCTCCGGCAGCGCCTCGAGCGCCTCGCAGCCGTGCAGCACGAGCGTGCGCACGTCCATGGCCGGCGGCAGGCGCTCGAGGCGCGCGCGCGCAGAAGCGCAGGTTGACGCTGCCGCGGCGCATGCCGCGGCACAGCGCCGCGGGCAGCGAGCGCAGCGCGCTGCGCTCGCAGCGCAGGTCGCCGCCCACGCGCAGGTCCTCGGGCAGCGCCTCGAGCCTCTCGCAGCCGCGCACGTCGAGGTCGCCGCGACCGCCACGCCATCGGCCAGCCGCTCCAGCAGCAGGCAGCGCGTCAGCTTGAGGTTGCCGCCCACCTGCAGCCCGCGCGGCAGGGCGCGCAGCGGCGTGCGCCGCGCGCTGAGGTCGCCCTGCACGCGCGCGAGCGCGCCCTGCAGCGACCGCACGGCCGACCCGTCCAGCGTCAGGCTGCCGCCCAGGCGCATGCCCGGCGGCAGCTCCTCGAGGGCCGTGCAGGCCGAGAGGGTGAGGTCGCCGTCCAACGCGGAGCGCCGCCGGCAGCGCCGCCAGCGCCGCGCAGCCGTCCAGCTGCGCGTCGCCGCGCACGCGCAGCGCGGCGGGCAGCGCGGCCAGCGCCGGGCATCCCACCACCTCGAGGTCGTCCAGATCGGACAGCGAGGCCGGCAGCGCGGTCAGCGCCGGGCAGCCGCGCAGCGTCAGCGAGCGGCAGCGCAGCGCCGCCGGCAGCGCCGTCAGGTGCGGCGCGTGCAGCAGCTCGAGCCGGCCCAGGCGGCTGCCGCCCTCCGGCAGGGACATGCTGGCGGGCGGCGAGATGAGCGACACGCCGCCGGCCTGCAGCGACGCCGGCAGCGACAGCAGCTGCGCGCAGGCCGCCACGCGCAGCGTGCCGCCGACCGCCAGGTCGGCCGGCAGCGCCGTCAGGTCCGGCAGGCCCTCGAGCTCGAGGTCCTCCGCCACATTGAGATCCGCCGGCAGCGACCGCAGCGAGGCGAGCCCGTGCAGGCCCAGCGTGCCGCCCACGCGCAGCGACGGCGGCAGCGCGCGCGCGCCGGCCAAGAGCGCGCAGGGCCGCAGGTCGCGTCCACGCGCAGCGCGTCGGGCAGCTGCTCCATCGCGTCCTCGTTCAGGTCCATGTCCAGCAGCAGGTCGCCCTCCACGTGGAGCGCCGCGGGCAGCGCGAGGAGGTGCGCGGTGTCCACCAGCTCCAGGTCGCCCTGGACGCGCTGCCCGGCGGCGAGCCGCAGCCCGGCTTGGAGCATGTCGCTGGCAATCCTCGCCATCGAGGTCATCGTACAGCCGGGGCATGCTGTCGGCCAGGGCGCGAGGTCGGCCGACCGAGGGGCGCCGCGGGCCGCTGCCGCGCGGCGTGAGCGGTGCTGCGCCGCCGCCGCCGCCGCCGCTGCTGCTGCTGCTGCTGCTGCTGCTCTGCTCGCGTTCCGCACGGCTGCTTTGAGCTGATTTCGATCGATCGATCGAAGTGGTATTTTCTGGTGGAGTTTTTTTCAGAGCCGCAGGTCCTACTGCGGTTTAGATAACTCATAAGCGCAACGGTCGCGCCAGGCGTGACGTATGGACGCGCCGCATTGACTCAGCGGGACGTCACAGCGAGGGGGCATGTCACGTGAAAAATGAAAGACGTGGGGACGTCTCCGCCGGTGGATGGCGGTGAAGCGTTGGAACGGAGGGCCGCTGCGTGATGTGAGCGGCAAGCAGGGACGCTCCTAAACGCGTAGAAGAAAAAGCGTCACGGAGGGACCCCTCCGAAATCCAAGTGTCCGATGCACGTGTGCACGCACGTGCCGCGATGGTCATCGCCATCACGTGGCATCAAACACGGTACCGGTACAGTACCATGGTACTTGAGTACCGTGGTACACGAGTACCGTGGAACAACGAATGTACCGGGGTACTGGCGGTACCGCGGTACCGTGCATGTCGGCTGGCGGGGCAGCAGGTGCGGCGATGCCGCTGGCTGGCGGCCACAGCAGCAGAGCCTGGCGCGCCGTGGCGCTGCCGGCTGGCACCTCGCGCGTGTAGTCTTGCCTGCATGCGATCTCGCTCTTGGTCGCACACGGCTGCTGGCTGCGAGCGGCTTGTTGCGGCGGCTTCTGCTTGACTGCGCACCACGCGAAGACGCTTGTGCGGCGGCAAGAGGGCACTTGCTGCTTGCTTGCCTGCTTGCTTGTCCGTGCCGCTGCGCGGTCACTCGGGTCGAAACAGTCCAGCTATGGGTGAGCGAGGGAATCCAGTCCAGGTTGAGCTGAATCACTTTGGAGTAGGAGTGGCATTTCAGACGTGTTGTTCCCACCATCACCGCCGCTTCGAAAGGGCCACTGGCAAAGCACCAACCAACAGCACTTGATCAACAACAACAACAGCAACAGCAAGCCTACAACAACCCGAGCTCTATCCAAGAGCCCGCAACAAGCTTCCTTCCAGACAAGACAAGAACTAGCGACGACCATGCTGCTGCCGCTGCACAAGTCCGCCGTCGTGCTCCTCGCCCGTGGCGCTCGCGAGCAGCGCCGACGCCAGTCTGCGCGGCCTGCGCAACAACAACGACCACCCGAACCGCAAGCTCCTCACTGGCAGGCACCGAGGCCGGAGCCTCAGCTGGATCAAGTCAATCGAGAAGGACGTCAAGAAGGACGTCAAGTCGGTCGAGTCCACCCTCAGCTCCTGGGCCAAGGACGTCAGCAAGGACGTCATCAGCGACGTGGACGCGCTCGGCGACTACCTCGATTTGGAGTTTGTTGACCGCGACGACGATCTCTGGGACGAGATCGCGGACGGCACCGACGACGCCTGGAAGACCATGCTTCAGGGCTTTGACGACATGGAGGACTACGTCAGCACCCAGGGCGTCAGCGACCTCGAGTGGCTCGGCGAGAAGATCGAGGACGAGTGGGACGACCTCGTCTGCGACTCCTCAATCGGCAAGACTGTGGTCGAGTCGACCTGCAGCTACGGCCTTAAGACGGCCTCTGCGTCGCCACGGACGGCGTGGGCCCCTGGTGTATCTCGACGCTGTACGACTCGGTGGTGTCTGCCGTCAGCTCGGCGACCATCTCGCTTGTGGTCAAGTGCGCCTCGTACGAAGTGCTCAAAGAGATCGACTCGCTGTGCGACGGTGTCGCCATGTCCGTCGCCGAGGTCATCGCCGACGCCGTGACCAACAACCCGTTCTCGGAGGTGTGTGACGAGCTCGTCTCGTGCAGCTGCGACGAATGCATGTGGACGTGCGACTACGACTTTGGCGACATTTGCGACGACTGGTCCGACGACCTCGTAAAGATCGCCGAGGCCGTCGACGAGCTCCTTTAGGCACTAGCGCAAGCACCTTCACCATCCATTTGTATGTAACACTGTCACAACCTTTCGATAGCTTCACTCCCTGCTTTCGCTGATGTGGCCGCCACCGCTGCTTGCCGTGCTCGAGCAGCGCTCGCTCACCATGGCTGACGAATCGCGAAGCACACCCACGCCAGGCAAGCGCTCACTCAACTTGTTCGTAGCAAGCAGCAGCACGTCCATACAACTCATCAAACTTGTGTCCAAGACGTCCAAGGCGGCGGCTGTGTTGGCGGCGGCTGTGGCGGCGGCGATGGCAGCAGTGGCAGTGGCGGCGGTGGTGGGAAGAAGCGCTGGCCGACCTCAGCCAGAGACGGCCTCTCCAATGTGTTCAGAGCAGCGCTTGTTCCAAAATGTGAGTGAATGAGATTTTCTCTGAATCAGTTGGACGTAGGAGTGGCATTCAGACGCGTTGTTCCCACCATCACCCGCCGCCGCTTCGAAAGATCCACTGGCAAAGCACCAACAGCACTTGATCAACAGCAACAGCAACAGCAAACAGCAAGCCAACAACAACCCGAGCTCAATCCAAAAGCCCGCAACAAGCTTCATTCCAGACAAGCCAAGAACTAGCGACGACCATGCTGCTGCCGCTGCTGCGCAAGTCCGCCGTCGTGCTCCTCGCCGTCGTGGCGCGCAGTGCCGAGGCCACTCCGCGGGGCCTGCACCAGCCCAAACGCCACGACCCGAACGGCACGCAGGCTGTTCTGCCGCACAAGCGCAAGCTCCTCACCGGCCGGCACCGAGGCCGGAGCCTCAGCTGGTGGGCGTCCTTCGAGAAGGACGTCTCCAAGGACTTCAAGTCGGTCGAGTCCACGCTCAGCTCCTGGGCCAAGGACGTCAGCTCGGTCGTCATCAGCGACGTGGATACGCTCCTAGACTACCTCGACGAGGAGTTTGTTGACCGCGACGATGACCTCTGGGACGAGATCGTGGACGGCGCCGACGACGCCTGGAAGACCTTGCTCCAGGGCTTTGACGACATGGAGGACTACGTCAGCACCCAGGCGTCAGCGACCTCGAGTGGCTCGGCGAGAAGATCGAGGACGAGTGGGACGACCTCGTCTGCGACTCCTCAATCGGCAAGACTGTGGTCGAGTCGACCTGCAGCTACGGCCTCCTGACGGCCTTCTGCATCGCCACGGACGGCGTGGGCCCCTGGTGCATCTCCACCGCGCTGTACGACTCGGTGGTGTCCGCCGTCAGCTCGGCGACCATCTCGCTCGTAGTCAAGTGCGCCTCGTACGAAGTGCTCAAAGAGATCGACTCGCTGTGCGACGGTGTCGCCATGTCCGTCGCCGAGCTCATCGCCGACGCCGTGACCAACAACCCGTTCTCGGAGGTGTGCGACGAGCTCGTCTCGTGCAGCTGCGACGAATGCATGTGGACGTGCGACTACGACTTTGGCGACACGTGCGACGACTGGGCCGACGGCCTCGTAGAGATCGCCGAGGCCGTCGACGAGCTCTTCTAGCACCACCGCCGCCACCACCACCGTCCTGCCCTATACGATATATCAACCAAGAACGAAATGCCCAGCCTCTCCCTGTCGACTTGCGCCTCAAGGAGGTCCACTGCCAGGCAGGCAAGCAGGCAGGCACCACGCCCCAAGTGCAGGCAGTGACAAAGACTCGGCTCGTTTTATAACGCCCATCACCCTACTAGAGTTGAGCTCAACCAGCACCATCACCACCAGCACCACCAACAACAGCTACAGCAGCACGTCCAACACGAGCACCCGCCTGCGCGAGCTCCAGCTGCGCAGCTAGATCGGAAGATCCGGGTCCTCGACGTACTTCTCCAGCTCGGCCAGGTCGATGTCCTCCGGCCGAATGTCCCCTCGCGGCGCTGGCGACGGCGAAGCCCGCGAGCCGAGGCGCCGCGGCTGCATTTGGCGTCGCGGCGACGCCGCCGCCGCCGCCGCCGCCGCCGGTGGTCGCGCCGCGGCCGCGTTGCGCGGGCGGGCGCCTTCGCGCTTGCGCCAAGACCGCCGCTTTACGCCGGCTTGGAGCTCTTCCAGCGTGCGGTACTTGCTCTGCTTGCGCGTGACCGGCTGGCGAAAGTCGATGCCATTGCCGCCGCTGTTGCTGCTGCCGCTGCCGCCGCCGCCGCCGCCGCTGCTGCCGCTGCCATTGCCGCGCCTTGCCGGTCGCGGCGGCGGTGGCGGCGGCACCTTGCCGCTGCTGCTCACCGTGGACACCGAAGACATGGTGCTATTCGCCAAACTTCTTGCCGTGCTGGCCGAGCCAAGCGTGGCCATGCCGGGTCCTCGCTGCTGCCAGCCCGACGGCACGGCAGGGCCCTGCAGCTCGCTCTTGGCAGCGTTGCCATGCACATTTGCTGCAGGCTTGACCATGCCGCCCATGCGGGAGCTCGCGCGGCGCAAGCTCTTGCGCCACGTGCTGCCGAGCTCATCTCGCTCGCCTTGCGCAGCGCGTTCTGTCCGTCAGCTTGTGCCATAGACCGATCGATCCACGACCGATGATGTACAACGAGCACCAGCAGTACAATACCTCCTGCCGCCGATGCAGCGCTCGATCAATGCAGCGCTCGGCGCAGCGATGGATCGAGCGAGCGAGCGAAGGGGGGACCTCTGCGCATGCTTGGCCGACTCCCGCTGCGGTGCGGACTGACTGGCACGTCCACGAGACGTATAGAGAACAAGCAGGTCACCGGCACACTGGCGAACACCTGGAGCTGTCCTCTGCCAGCCAGGCAGCGCCCAGCGGTGCCAAGCAAGCCGTCATGGCTGCCAGCCATCGTTCCTCCCTCCCTCGCACCGCAATCGAGAGTCTGAAGACCGTGGCCGCAATGGAGGGAGCGCCTTGCTGCGGTTCGCTGCAGGCCGGCCTGCCTGCCTGCATTGGGAGGCCTGCCTGCCTGCCTGCCTGCCCTGAAGTCCTGCCTGGGCTGGCCGATGTCGATGCCGGCTGGTCGGGCCTGCAGCTTGATTGGCATCGAGGTCGCAATCGTCTTCTTACTCCAGTCTGTCCACGTGCCAAATCGGGCCCGTGCACGCGTGCACGCTTGCATTCTCTCTGCTAGCCCAGCCGAGTTTCCGCCAGCAAACCCTACCGTCCGGCGGGCGATGCCGCCCGATAGCCCCCGCGGGATGACCTCGAGGCCATCACACAGCCCTGGGGGGGGGCGTCGCCGGATGGGCTGTTGGATATGCGCCTGACAACGAGTGAGGAACGGGGGCGGTGGACAAGCAGCAGCGTGGGCACGAGCAGCTGTTCCAAGGCCACGTGCAGATCGTGAAGTAGATCGTGACCAGAAGCTGGACCAGCTCAGCTCACTCCAGCCGCAGCTGCCCACGCCAGCAAGCAAGCAGGCAAGCACTTGAGCAAGGAAAGGCCGCGGCAAGCTTGCATCGACCGAGCGCGTGCCGCCCTGCCTTACGCCAAGCCAAGGCCTTGTTTTCATGCCGCTCGACTCAACTCGACCAACGCTGACAGCCAGCAGCCAGCCTGTGTACCCCTCGTCCCTCCAGCAAGTCGACAGCCGTCCGCGACAAGCACGTGGCCGCCGGCCTCGCCTGTTTCTTGAGCAGCACGGCCGCGACTTGCACACGCGGCGGGAGCAAGCAGCCAGCCGGCCACACGCCGCCAAAGGGGGAGCCGGCATGGCGTTTGGTGAGCGTGAGCAGCGTTTGCGCTGAGACACGCTCGCCTGCAAAGTGTGAGCGAGGCGCTGCAGAGTTCCAGGTCTCGAGCCGGCATGTCCCCGGGAACTTGGCTCTATCCCGGCAGCTCGCAGAACCTATTCTCGTCTTGAACGAGCTCGAGCAAGCGCTGGAGCAGGTGCTCAAGCAAGCGCTAGAGCAGGTGCTGGAGCAGGTGCTGGAGCCCGCTGTGGCGGCCGACCCTTGGCTTGAGCGCGGGTGGGATACGGATGACGGGAGCCCGACGCCCTCGCGCGGCGGCATTGCCGCACCAGCTGCTGCTGCGCAGACTGGTGCTGGTGCTGCTCATGCTTGTCTCGACCGTGGGCGCAACGGCGACGCAGACGCAGACGCAGAGCAACACGCGTCGCGTCTTGCGGCCGCCAGGTGACCCAGAGTGCGAGATGCCGTCCTATCCGATCACGCCGTGCACGACGTGCCCTGCCGGCACTACGCCAGCCTGTGGCGAGTGCCCTGCCGACGCCAGCGAGGGCCAGTGCGTCGAGTGCGAAAGCCGCCACGCGGGGACAAGGAGGAGCGCTGCAAGTGCCCCAAGGGCACCAAGGCCATCTGCTTGGCCGCGGCGACGCCCTCGCCAAGCAGCGCGCCGTCTGCGGCGGCGGGTGATGCCGGCGAAGGCGACGACGACGACGACGAAGAGGACGAAGAGGACGACGCTCCTGCCGCTGGAGCTCCCTCAAGCGGCGGCCAGACGCAAACAGGAGCGGGAGCAGGCTCTGACGCGCTCGTGGGCGGCGCGCTGGGCGGCATGAGCGCCATCGCGACCGCCGGCGCAGCAATGTTCCTCCTGCGGCGGCGTCGCGGCAAGGAAGAGTACAAAGACGATGAAGAGGAAGGCGTCTACGAGCATGACAACTACGACAGCGCTGTCAGCGCCGTCATCGCGCGCTCGCCGGCAGCGTCGTCGCGGCGAAGCGACGACAGCATCGAGCCACACCAATACCCGGGGCTCTAAACAAGCTAAGCAACCTTCTGTAACAACACCATACCGGCACCGGCAGCCTGCGGCAAGCCTCAAAAGCCGGAGGCCTTTCTCCGTTCACCCACTGCCTTCCCTCGCTCGCTCACTCGAGCTCGAGCTCGAGCTAGAGCGACCACTCGACACCAGCCGGGAATCCAGCTCGCGAAAGCAAAGCGAGTCCACCTGGACTCGCAGCCGAGTCGGGCTCGGGCAGGCACACACGGAGGCCGTGGACACACGCTGGCCGTCACTCGCACGCGCCACACTCACTGCCCGTCCACGGCCGAATGCTGCCCTCTCGGCGAGGGAGCACTTGTGACAGCCAGCTCGACAGTCCCGCGACGGACCTCGCTGCTGGCGAGCTGCGGCAGGCGCCATGGCCAGGCTTCCGCGACGAGCAGCTGCGGCGCTCATGGTGGTGGTGGCGGCGGCAGTGCTGTGCGCGAGCAGCGCAGCGCCTGGCGCCGGTCGTGGTGGCGGTAGGGTTAGCTGGCGCCGTGTTCTGCGACCGCCGCCCGAGTGCAAGCCGGAGGAGGAGTTCATGTCGTGCCACAAGTGCCCCGAGCTTGACGGCGGCGTGACGCCCGTGTCGGTGTGCCTGCTGCCCGACTCGGAGCCCGCGCTGGCCGGCCTCAACAAGTCGGTGCTCGTCGAGTGCCCCAAGCCACCGCGAGGCGACGAGCCGCCGTGCAAGTGCGCCAAGGACTACACCTCCTATTGCGTGGTGGGCGGCAGCGCACCCGTCAACATGACCTTGCCGTCGCCCACGTCGTCGCCCACGTCGTCGCCCACGTCGTCGCCGCCGACGGTGCCTTCTGCGCCCACGCCGCCGACGGGCGACAACGGCGGCCCGGCCCGCGCAGGGCAGCGGCAGCGGCGACGGCGGCAGCGATAGCGGCGGCAATAGCGGCGTGGTAGGCGTCCTTGGCGCGATATCCGGCGCGCTGCTCTGCCTTGCGGCAGTTGCAGGCGCAGCGGGCATCATGAAGGCTCGATCGCGAGCTTTGGACGCGGGATCCGGCAGCGGCTCAAGAGACGCTGGCTCCTCCTCCTCCTCTTCCTCCTCCTCGGCCAAGGTCAAGAGCGGCAACAGGACTCGTGGCAAGCTAATGCTGCGCCCGCCTTCTATGGCAGCGCCGCCAGCAAACCCGCCGTGGTTCTCGACGCGGCGCCTCTTCGAAGCGCTACGGCCGCCTCCAGAACAGCCACGAGCGTCCACCCGCTCCTCGTACATCTCCGTGTGACCACGACCACTCTGACCAGCCACTCTAAGACTATGTTTTGCAACGCACGTACCAGCCTAACCCCCAGTTGTCGGGCCCAGAGTACTGTACCAGGTACGTACGTGCAACCTGGAACAATCGTCGGGACATGCGCCCAGATCACCTGCGCTCGACGTGGTCATGTCGGCCATTGCCTGCGCGGCGATGACGTGCGTGCAGTGATCGGTGTGCACACGATTGGCCTTCAGTTTCCGGGCGCGCGCCCACATCTGCCGCCCTGGCAAGGAGGTGGACAAGTCATGGGACTTTGCCGGCCAGGCGCGAAGCTGTCTCGAGGTTGGTTCTCGGCAGCAGGGGGACATTCCCGACCAGCTCAGCTCCCTGCTTGTGCGGTCTCTGCTGTGCCCCGAGTGGGCGGCGTCAATGAGGACAACCGGCCGTGCACAACACGCCACGCGCACAGCGGTGGCAAGGGGACGCCAACCGAGTTGCCCCGAAGCACGCCCTGGCCTTCTTCGCAATGCCCCACAGCCTGCGCCGGCCTTGTTCTCGCTCAGCGCGTTCAGTTCTGTCGCGACATCGATCGAACTGGCCTCTGCCGGCGTCGAGGTGGCTCGTGAGTGGCTCGCGCTGGCGTGGCACGCTCTCATCAACCTGGCAATCGACTAGCGCATTCCGCAGTGCGATCGCGAGCTCGCAGAGCATCAACGACCGCTTGGCCCGCGCACAAGCCAGCCGAGGTCGCCGCAGGCAAGCCAGCGCGAGCTAGCGCAAGCTCAAGCTCGCTATCGCTTTCGCGCGAGGGCAAGGAGAGCCGTCCGTCCGCCTACCTGCCTGCCTGCCTGCCTGCCTGCCTGCTCGTCATGCGAGTGCGCGTCGCGGCCCTGCTAGCCGCCGCCGCCGCGGCGGCAGGCGCGGTCTGCGCGGACGCGCGACAGCACACGCTGCTGCGCGAGCTGCTGCCCGGCGAGAGCCAGAGTGCTTGCCGGAGGGCACGCTGATCGCCTGCACGACGTGCCCGCCGGGCTTCAAGTCGTGGTGCGGCGACTGCCGCAAGGGCGACAGCAAGGAGCTCTGCGACAAGTGTCCCAAAGCCGGCAAGGACGACCCCAAGCCCACCTGCAAGTGCCCCAAGGGCACGCAGGAGATCTGCGTGGCCATGGACTCGCCCGTGGACGACGACTTCGCCCCCGTGCCGCCGGAGGACGTGCGCGACCCGGAGGAGGGAGATGATCCTTCCGAGCAAGCACCAGGTCAAGGCGGCGGCGACGACGACGACGACGACGAGGCCAACGCGGGCGCGCTGGGGACCATCGTGGGCGCTAGCATCGGCGCCGCGGGGACGCTGAGCGTGTTCGCGCTGGGCATGGCCGCGAGGCGGTACCGGCGGAAGAACCCGGGTTCCAGCTGGCGGCAGAGCGTCATGGTGGTGGGCAGGCCGCAGAATCTCAACAAGAAGGTCGTCAGCTTTGGCGGCATCATCAAGGTCAAGCGGCCGGACAGGGCCGCGTCCGCGAAGGGCTTCTCGCACCCGGAAAAGCTCGAGAGCATGGTGGTCTCGGAGGCGTACGCCGAGTCGGCGAGCTGGGACGGGTCGCTGCGCCGCGACCGCGACTCGTTCGACGCCAGCGGCGATGACCTCACGCTGCCGCGCGACCGCTCGCCGTCCGTTTAGAAGCTAGCTTTGCCCCAGAGCTGTGACCCTGCTCCGTCAAGCTGTAGCGCTAGCTCAAGCTAGGCTAGCCAGTGACGGAGCAACACAGCCGTACCATACGTAAGCGGCCGCCATCACGCCCCTATAGGCCCGGAGCTGCAGCTGCTGCCGTTGCTGCTCGAGCTGCTCGAGCTGGTGGTTCTGACCATGACCAACAACAACAACAACAACAACAACAGCAACACATGTTTCTTCTTCTTCTTCTTCGCCACCGCCTGGCTAGCTCGAGCTAGTAGCTGCCGCCCGACACATCCATCGAGCAGCTCGCCGCTCGTCGCGCGCCACCTGCGCGGCAGCAGCGCTGGCCTGCCGGCAGCACCAGCAGCGCCAGCAGCACGCCAGCCAGCCTTCAGGACCGCGAGCAAGAAAAGATCAGAAATGCTATTATACTCCACGTGCGTAGCTTGCCGGCACACGCCCGACCAAGCCATCAGGTTGACGCGCCCAGTAAGCTCGTGTCCGCCTTGCCTCAGCCGCAGCACCACCTGCTCCCTCGCGACCACTCGGGCACGGCACCTCTCAGAGAACACATCCTGTCGCCCAGGTCACGCCCCGGCGCCGCCACGACCTTCCGCGCCCCACCTGCCGCCCCTGCGCGCCCTGGCGCCCCCAGCTCCTCGCCACCGCCGCCCCCACGACGCCCAGCACCAGCCCTCCAGCGCTGGCGCCGCCGAGCACCATGAGCTGCTCCCGGGACAAGCCCAGGGCGACCTCCGACGTCGGCTGCGCTCCACCACCGGCGCCGGCGACCTCCTTGCCGGGCGCAGGCGCCGCCGGCGTATCGCCCTGCGGCGTGTCGCTCTGCGGCGTGTCGGCGGACTCGTCGCCGGCTAGCGGCACGCAGGTGCGCCCGCCTCGGCCGGCCATGGCGCAGGCGGTCGCCGGCGGGCAGCACGGGTCCAGCTCCAGGTCGCACTTGTCCCAGGCGACCTTGCCCGGGCAGCCGGCGGCCGCGGCGGCGCACCAGTGGGCCGCCGCGGTGCCGGCCGCGGCGGCCACGGGAGGCACTCGCTGCCGGAGGAGCAGCACGACGCCGCGCCGCTGGGCTCGCAGGCGCCCCAGACGGCGCAGCGAGGCGGCTCCACGGTGCCCTGCGCGCCGCGGGCGCTGCACAGCGCCGCGAGGATAGCGACACGAGCGACTGGGGCCATATCTCGCTCTCGCTCTGCCGCTAGCTACTTGGAGCTTGCAGCTCGAGCTACTAGGCTAGACGTCGGGCCGCTGCCGCTACCGGTTCGGGACTTGCTCGCCTTGCTCGCCCGGCACTGCCAGCAAGCGGCCCTGCAGCGCGCAGTGGCGAGCCGCTCGAGGCGCTACGAATTGCATTCTCGGCTGTCCACGCCGCACTAGCCCGGAGGCGGTCTCGATGAACGCTGCAGCTCCAGCCAGCTCACCGGTCCTGGCTCGCGGCGGCCTGGTGCCGGGGACAGACAGCTCGACACGCCGCCAGGTCGACTCGTGCATGCGCTCGAGGCTACAGGGACGCGCGCACACTTTGGTCCCGACGGCAGTGGCCAGGTCACACATGCCTGCCGCCCACACGCACGCGCGGCGCCGACCAGGTCGACGTCCTGGTCGTGACACCGTCCTGCCACTGGACGGCAGCTCCAACCAGCTCAGGCCGAAGCCCACCCAGGCCTGCCCTCGCCGAGTCGAAGCACAGGACCACCGGCCTCGGCATGTAGAGCCGCGACCGAGCCGACGGCGAGGCGAGGCCTGCCGCCTCTGATCCGGGGACTGCTGCGCGTATCGCTGCTGCTGCTGCTACTTGCTGCTGCTGTTGCTGCTGCTACTTGCTGCTGCTGTTGCTGCTGCTGCTGCTGCTGCTGCTCGTGCTGCGGGTTTGGAGCACCTGCGCGGTCGCGTGCTGCGAGGCGGACAGCACCTGCACGTCCGTGAGCTGGTCGTTCCTTGGCCTGTAGAGCTATGGCAGCTGGTAGTGCACGCCGAGGCCGCGATCATGCCGGTCTTGATCAACTAGTAGCAACTGTTGGTCTACCCGAGTGCTGGTTGCTTGTTGTCATTACTACGTATTCCAACGACAAGGCTGCAGCAGCTCGACGCGCTCGCTCTACCACGCCATCTGCGTGGTGGGCATATTGACCGCCTCGCGCACGCGCTTGCTCCCGCGCCACTCTGCGCCCTGCTCCTCCTCCTGCTGCTGCTGCTGCTGTTTCGCCTGGAGCTGCGACTTGCTCGCCGCACCGGCCTTGGCGGCGTCGCCTTCGCCCGCCGCCGCTGCCGCCGCCGCCGCCGCCGCAAGCCGGCGCTTGCAGCCGGTCAAGCGCGAGCTCCCCTCCGCCCTGGCCAGCTCCTCGCTCGCGGTGGCCCATCTTCAGCGCCAGCTCGACCGGCGTGACCAGCGTGTTGTCCGTGGCCGGGCCCTAGAGCGCAGCAGCAGCCGCACGCACGCCGCGCTGCCGGCGTGCGCGGCCCGGTGCAGCGGCGTGCGCCTGTCCAGCCTCGGCGTGTTGGCCACCTCCTCCTCGCGGCCCTCAGCCCGCGCCTGCGAGCAGCAGCCGCGCCATGCTGGCCGACTCGAGCTGCACGGCCACGTGCAGCGCCGTCTGGCCGTCGCGCGCCGCGTTTAGGTCCGCGCCGGCCGCCAGCAGCGCCGCTGCGGCGTCCTCGCCGCCGGCGACCGCGGCGGCCAGCGCCAGCGGCGCGGCCAGCGCGCCGTCAAGGGCGTCCGCGCGCCGCGCGCGCAGCGCGCCCGCGCGCGTCCAGCGGCCGTCGCCCGCGGCCAGGTGCAGCGGCGTGCGCTGCGACCGGTCGCGGGCGTCCACGGCGTCGGGCGCTGCGCCGGCCAGGGCCAGGCCGAGCGGCAGCGCCGCCGGCCCGCCCAGCGCGCACAGGTGGAGCGGGGTGCGGCGGGAGGTGTCGGCGGCGGCGGCGCAGGCGCCGTGGGCGAGGAGCAGCTTGGCGAGCGGCACGGCGCCGTTCGGCTCGCCGATGATGATGCCGTCGTCCTTGGCGGCGACGGTGGCAGTGGCGGTGGCGGTGGCGGTGGTATCCTTGACGACCTGGGCGTTGGTGGAGAGGTCGTCGGCATCGTGGTCGCTGATGGAGACGTCCCTGGCGTCGTGGTCGTCATTGACGTCAACGTCAGTGCCGTCCTGATCGTCGAGATCAGCTTCCTTGACGTCATGGTCGCCATTGACGTCGAGCTGACCTTTCTTGACGGCATGAGCATCGTTGCCACGATGCCGATCGTGATCACGATCAACATTATGATCAGCGTCGTGATCACGATCGACATTGTGATCACGGCCACGACGACCGGTGCTAAGGTTATGTGCGTCAACCTCTGGTCCATGGTCGTCGCCACCATCGTCGCCGCTGACCCCAGCGGCCAGCCAGTGCAGCACCGACCTCCCCTGCGACGAGCACACCGCATCGACCGCCGCCCCCATCTCCAGCAGCGCCCGGCCGCATCTCACGACGGCATCGGCGGGCAGCCTGCCGGCGCTGCGGGCGAGCTCGTGCAGCGGCTGCTGCCCTCGCGCCCCCGCGCGCGAGGCGACCAGCTCGCGCGCGGCGTCGCCGCTGCCATGGCTTCTCACGAGCTGCAGCAAGTCGGCGGCGGCGAATCTGCAGATGGCGTGCACGACCCTCTCGCCGTAGGCGGGCAAGCGGCCGCTGGCGGCGAGGCGCAAGTCGGCCAGCACGATGCTGCGGGCGACGCCGCTGCGTCCGGACGCGAGCGCGGCGTGCAGCGCGGCCGGCACGGCGGCGCCGCGATCCAGGGCGAGGACGAAGTCTGCCATTTCGCGGTAGGCGCGGGCCTCGGCCTCGGCCTCGGCGAGGGCCAGGCGGAGGGACGCCGCGGTCGCCGCGGTGTCCTCGGCCATGACGGTGAGGTCGAGCCTGAGCTGCTGCTGCTGCTGCTGCTCGTCGCTGATGGGGTTTAGCTGTTTGTCGTTTGTTCACTTGTCGGCTGTCGGTTACTGGTTTGCTTCTATCTTTTTTTTTAGCTTCGGCTGGTTCCCCTTCTTTCTGTGGGATGAGAGGAGATAGATCCACACCAACTTTTTCGTTTCGCTTTTTCTGCTGTGTGGAGGGCAAAGTGGGCCTCCCCCGAAGACCGACTGTGTGGACCTAACCGCAAGGCCCCACCTGCACAAATCAACTGTGTGGGGAAAACGGGGACTCATCCGCTTTCTCAGCATTGTGAGACACAAATCGTGTACAACCAAAGCCCCCTGCTTTTCCCTTGCCAAAAGCAGAAAGCAACTAAGATACGACTCAACCGTAGACTCCTCACGACACGACCTGGCCGCAGTCTCCAAACCAAGCCCAACCAAAGCGGCAACGCGAAGGAAGCGACGACGGCGGCGGCGACGACGGCCGCCGGCGACGCGAAAGCTAAGAGCTAATGTCCACAGAGAGCGGTGGCAGAGGCGGAGGGGGTCGAAATAAGCGGTCCTTCGATGCCATGTAAAGCGAGGAACGCGACGCCCCGCCCGAATCTGGCCGAGTTCCGGAGCTCCGGCAGCTCAAGCAGGCGCGCGACGCCTGCGCGGCAGGGATCGCGAAGCTCAGGGAGGCCCGCGCGAGGCTCGAGGTCAAAATGGAGAGCAAGGAACAAGAGATGAAACAGGTCGAGGCGAAGAGGGCGAGGGCGAAGAGCATCAACACCTACCGGGCGCTCACCGAGGAGGTGTCGCTCCTCTATGACGAGAAGAGAGCCATGCACCGCGACTTGTCAGAGATAATGAACCGGATCATCGGCTACCACGACGAAAAGGAGCGTTTCGTTGCAGTGATAAACAGCATCAAGCCGGCCGCGCTCGAGTTCGAGGGCAAGGCCAGAGCCGCGCTGTAGGCCGTGCCACTGCGAAAGTTGGACAAGCAGCTGGCCGTCAACACAAAGGTTGGCAGGGCAGACGTGTGCAGCTTTCGCTTCGAGCCTACAAAGGTGTTCAAACTCCCCGTAGCGGCCTTCCTCGAGACGTGCATGGAAGTGGCGAGGGTCAAGAATGTGCTCGACCACCATGTCGACTACAAGATGGACGTTGCTGGCGTACGCAAGATGATGAAGCACGCGTCAAACAGCAACAAGAATGCCGCCATTCGCGCCACTGAGAGCGTCTTCGCGGAGCTCATCGAGTTTCTCTCGCAGGTGGACATCATCAAAGGCCTCAAGTACATGCGCAACGACCGGGGCTTCGATGTCGTCGTGTTCCGCGAGGAGGAGACCACTGTAAATGGCAAGATCAAGGTTGTGCGCGAAGACTGGCTGGCGTGCGAGGTGGAGATGCCCTTTCGCGCCCGCATGCGCCCTGATACGGGCGAGGAGCAGGCCGCTGGCAGCAGCGCCAGCAGCACGGCCGCCCGGCAGGCGGCAGAGAACGCCAAGCCGGGACAGGAGCTGTACGAACAATGCTGTTTGCTCGACGCCGACGCCGACGCCGATGACTCATGTCAGGTCGTGTGCAAGTGCGGGGAGGACTGGAGCGAGCTCAGCAACAACGACGTGAAGAAGGAGAAAAAGTTTAGGACGGAGCACGGCAAGGCGTGCTCGGTGATCCGCCAGATCTACAACTACATGTGCTCGAGGGGCGACCTCGTGTCGCTCTACAGCAGCTACAACCAGTGGGCGGTCTTCGTGCGCGACTGCGAGGGCAACCTGGGGATCACACCGTTGGTGGAGTACGACTCGACGAGCCCGACAGTGCCGCTGCTGCTGACGGTCGTGCTGCTCGTCGCCCACGCAAACGAACTCCCCAAGGCCTTGTTTGACCGCGACGGCGTCAAGGGCAATCTCATACTGCATCGCTCGTCGCTCGTAAGACACGGAGCTCGCCCAGCTGGAGGCGTGCCTGCGTGAATAGAACGAAAGAACACCACGATGTTCTTGCTGTTTCACGACCCGGGTCTCCTGTGGCTTTTGCGCAGCACCCCGGCGACCGGGGTCGTGAAACAGCCGCTTTCGATACATGGTGACAAGCAGCAAAAAGTATGCGTTGTGCTTGCCTCTGTGATTGCAAGGCTGGCTCTGGCAGCTAGCAGAGTAGCGCGAAGCCAAGTATGCGTTGTCGCGCTGGCTTGCCTCTGTGATTGCAAGGCTGGTAGCGCCAAGTAGTGCTTTCCAACGCCAAGGCGGCTCTAGCACTCAAGCAGCATACTCCGATACCGTGCCGAGCGCTAACGAGCAGGAGGACGACGAACAGGACGATGGGGCGCGTTGGTGCTGCGCGCGGGGCCACGATGGCGACTTGACTCTCCGTGACCCTTCGCGCGCGACGCTCGTGCTCGTCCAAATAAATCCGATATCGTGCGTCGTCCGCGGCGGATGAATCGGGTCTGCACCCGACTCGCCTTTGCCGGACGCACTCGTCAGCCAGTCTTTCCTCCCCGGGTCTCCTGTGGCTTCTGCGCAGCACGCCGGAGACCCTGGGTCGTGAAACAGATAGTTCTTGATCAAGCAGTGCTTTGCTGAGGCGGCTGTCTGGCGGCTCAAGGGCGTCAACGAATCTCTCAACGATACTCACTGCTTTTTGCTGCCAAGTATTCATTGTCCGAGCAGTGCTTTGCTGAGGCGGCTTTGGCGGCTCTAGCAGCAGACCCCGATCGGCGAGGACACCGGTGCAGAGCGCTGACGAACAGAAGGACGACGAGGAGCAGGACGATGGGGCGCGTTGGTGCTGCGCGCGGCGCCGTGGTGGCGGTGCTTGCTGCGCAGTGTCTGCTGCAGCCGACGCACGGCGAGGAGACGTACACGTACGTGGGAGAAGGGTGGTGTATTCACGACGAGAACAGCTACATGAGGTTTGACTTTATTCGTGCGAATGTGCAACAAGAGTCGAACAACGTGGCGGCGTGCCAAGCCCTGTGCTCGCGACGCGCCAACTGCATCGGCTTGAACGTGTACTATGGCAATTGCTACCTCTTTTTCGAGGATGGCATGATCGACCAGGACCAATACAGCAGCACCTACTACACCTACGGTCCTTACGCCGAGAATTGCGGCATCGGTGCCTCCGCGGGGGGATCGCTGTCTTTTTTCTGCTACAAGCGAGACTCGGCCTGCGGAGGGAGCCTGCCGCCTTCGGCCACGCCTTCAGCTTCGCCATCAGCTTCGCCCATCATCGCTGTGCCGTCAGCCTCGCCGTCAGCCTCGCCCTCAACGTCACCTTCGGCCGCGCCAACGACGCCCGCGCCGTCGGCCGCGCCTTCAACGTCCCCATCGATGGCGCCTTCGTCTTTGCCCTCGACGTCACCTTCGGCCTCGCCGACGACGCCCGTGCCCACTGCCGCGCCCATCATCGCCGTGCCGTCCGCCTCGCCGACTGCGGCGCCGACGCCCTTTGGCTTTTGCACGGACGCGCGCGTGGTCCTCGCCTTTGACGTCAGCGCCTCGTCCGACGCGCTGCAGGCGCAAAAGGACATCGCCAAGGCGCTGCTCGACACCATCTACATCGACCCGGACTATGGCGCTCGCGCAGGCTTGGTCATGGTCGGCACTGCGCTGCAGCAGACGGTCACTCTCGTGCCCAGCGACGGCATCAGCAAGATGGAGAACGGCAAGCTGCCGGGCAAGGCCAGCTTCATCGGCAAGCAGCTCACGGACTACCTGGACGCGCTCTCCGGCGCGCAGGGCTGGACGGACCTCAGCACCCTGCTCGACCATCAGGTTGGCGGCGTCGCCAAGGACCTCGACGGCCTGCCCGAGGACAACCCGGTCATCGTGCTGTTCACGGAGGGCCTGCTGGACAACGCGCCCGATGGCACGCTCGAGGCCATGTGCGAGGCGCGCGAGAAGCTCGCGAACAAGCGCCCGGACGTCACCGTGGCGTGCTACCAGTCCAGCGAGGCCGAGGACTTGTCGCCGCTTGGATCCTGCGTGTGTGACGTGGCCTGGCTGCGTGGCGCCAAGACCAAGGGCGAGACCGCGGACGAGTACGCGCTGCAGATGCGCAACGCCGTGTGCGACCCCGTCATCAAGCAGGTCAACCCGTGCTTGGCCATCACCGCCGACAAGGGCTTGCAGGATGCCGAGCGGCCTGACCACTGCAAGCGCGTCAAGCGCAACTACCGCGGCGAGAAGACGCGCAAGAACGACGCCGAGCAGGCGCTCATGCGCCACCACTGCTTTTGGGACGACGAAAAGGAGCTGTGCGACGCGCTGCCGCGCTTCGCCAACCTGTACGTGGCGCCCAAGGAGGGCGACTGTTGGGGCTTCAACCGCCGCAAGTGCCAGAAGAAGGAGGGCACCTGTCTCTGGGGCGTCATCGAGGACAGCAACGGCGTCGAGGTGTGCTACCCGGACCCTGAAGGCGGCGACACCTCCAACAAGTGCAGCAAGCTGGCCAAGGGCAAGTGCAAGAAGAAGAGCGACGTCTGCGAGTGGAAGACCGGCAAGAGCAAGGGCTGCCACGAAGAAGGAGGAGGACTCTGGTGGCTCGGTCTGCACTGGCATCACCAAGAACAAGTGCAAGAAGGACGACACCTGCGAGTGGCGCCTGGACGAGAGCACGAACAAGAAGGCTTGCTTCGAGAAGGCCGGCGGCCGTGACACCATCTGCGACGGCCTGCGCAAAAAGGAGTGCAAGCAGCAGCCGGACGACGTCTGCAAGTGGGGTCGTTACCTCGGCAGCGGCCTTCGCGAAGACCGCAAGCGCTGCCACGCCGTCGACGTCGACCCCACGGCGACCGCCACGGATCCGTGCGCGAGCCTCAACCGTCGCGAGTGCAGGACCGCGCCCGACTGCGTGCTGTTCTTCGCCGACCGCGGCATCACCTGCCAGACAGCACCGCAATAGCCGCGACGACCTCTCTGATGATCGCAAGTGAGATAAACAGCACTCCTTATCTTGACCTCGACCCTGATTGTATTTGAGTTCTGGCAGGTATGCGCCGCGCAGAACAAGTGGTCCTGGCCTGCCTTTCTCCAGCCGGAGCTGCAACGAAACTGTCCACGACTATCTATCTATCTCTATCTCTGCGGTCGCCTCTGATTGCCATCTCGCAGAGACAGCGCCTGGTCCTTGACCTCCTCTCTATCCCCAACGACTGCCTCTCTCTCTCTCTCTCGCGCGCGCTGTGCACTGCGCTCTTTGCCCCGAATGCCGCGGACCTGCGCGCCAGCCCTCGATCGATCGATTCGCAGCGAAGGTCGATGTCCTTTGCGCGCATCAACGCATTCCTCCTGCTTGGCGCAAGTCATGTGTCCGTTGATCGATACATGGCGCTATCGCGCTCGCTTGCGCCTCTGTGACTGAGGCTGGCCGCGCCGAGCGATGCTCTGCCGAGACGGCTCTGGCGGCTCGAGCAGCAGACCCGATCGGCGAGGACAACGGCGCAGAGAGCTGACGGGCAGAAGGACGACGGACAGGACGATGGGGCGCGTTGGTGTTGCGCGCGGCGCCGCGATGGCGGTGCTGGCCGCGCTGTCCCTGCTGCAGCGGCGCACGGCGAGGAGACGTACACGTTCGTGGGAGAAGGGTGGTGTAACGGAGAGAACAACAAAGGGTTCGACCATCTTCGTATGGGTATGCAACAAGGGCCGAGCCAGGTGCGGCGTGCCAAGCCCTGTGCTCGCAACGCGCCAAACTGCATCGGCTTGAACGTGCGTGCTGAGGGTGGCGCTTGCTACATCTTTTTTGAGAATGGCATGATCGACCAAGACCAGTACAGCAACACCTTCTACAGCTCGCTTCTTACTCCGAGAATTGCGACATTTTCGCTAGCTCCTCGGGGTCGCTAGGTGGCAGTGCTACAAGCGAGACTCGGCCTGCGGAGGGAAGCAGTCAGCCGCGCCTTCAGCTTCGCCATCGGCTTCGCCCATCATCGCTGTGCCGTCAGCCTCGCCGTCGGCTTCGCCCTCAACTTCACCTTCGGCCGCGCCGACGACGCCCGCGCCGTCGGCCGCGCCTTCAACGTCCCCATCGATGGCGCCTTCGTCTTCGCCCTCGACGTCGCCTTCGGCCGCGCCGACGACGCCCATGCCCACTGCCGCGCCCATCATCGCCACGCCGTCCGCCTCGCCGACTGCGGCGCCGACGCCCTTTGGCTTTTGCACGGACGCGCGCGTGGTCCTCGCCTTTGACGTCAGCGCCTCGCGCGACGCGCTGGAGGCGCAAAAGGACGTTGCCAAGGCACTGCTCGACACGATGTACATCGACCCGGAATGGGGCGCGCGCGCCGGCTTGGTCATGGTGGGCACTGCGCTGCAGCAGACGGTCACACTCGTGCCCAGCGACGGCATCAGCAAGATGGAGAACGGCAAGCTGCCGGCAAATCCAACTACATCAGCACTCAGCTCACCGACTACCTGGTCGCGCTCTCCGGCGCGCAGGGCTGGACGGACCTCACACCCTGCTCGACCATCAGGTTGGCGGCATCGCCAAGGACCTCGATGGCCTGCCCGAGGACAACCCGGTGATCGTGCTGTTCACGGAGGGCCTGCTGGACAACGCGCCCGATGGCACGCTCGAGGCCATGTGCGAGCGCGCGCGAGAAGCTCGCGAGCAAGCGGCCGGACGTCACGTGGCGTGCTACCAGTCGAGCGACGCGGAGGAGCTCTCGCCGCTCGCGGACTGCGTGTGCGACGTGGCGTGGCTTCGTGGCGCCAAGACCAAGGGCGAGAAGGCAGACGTACGCGCTGCAGATGCGCAACGCCGTGTGCGAGCCCGTCATCAAGCAGGCCAACCCGTGCTTGGCCATCAACACGGACAGCAAGCTGAGCGACGAGGAGCGGCCCGACAACTGCAAGCGCGTGAAGCGCAACTACCGTGGTCTCAAGACCCGCAAGAACGATGTCGAGCAGGCGCTTGTGCGCGAGCACTGCTTCTGGGACGATGACAAGGAGATGTGCGACGCGCTGCCGCGCTTTGCCAACCTGACGTGGCGCCCAAGGAAGGCGACTGCTGGGGCCTCAATCGCCGCAAGTGCCAAAAGAAGGAAGGCACCTGTCTCTGGGGCGTCATCGAGGACAGCAACGGCGTCGAGGTGTGCTACCCGGACCCTGAAGGCGACGGCGGCGAAACCTCCAACAAGTGCAGCAAGCTGGCCAAGGACAAGTGCAAGAAGAAGAGCGACGTCTGCGAGTGGAAGACCGGCAAGAGCAAGGGCTGCCACGAGAAGAAAGAGGACTCTGGTGGCTCGGCCTGCACTAGCCTCACCAAGAAGAACAGTGCAAGAAGGACAACACCTGTGAATGGCGCCTGGACGAGGGCACGAACAAGAAGGCTTGCTTTGAGAAAGTCCGGCGGCCGTGACACCGTCTGCACTGGCATCACTAAGAAGAACAGTGCAAGAAAGACGACACCTGTGAATGGCGCCTGGACGAGGGCACGAACAAGAAAGCTTGCTTCGAGAAGGCCGGTGGTCGTGACACCGTCTGCGACGGCCTGCGCAAGAAGGAGTGCAAGCAGCAGCCGGACGACGTCTGCAAGTGGGGTCGTTACCTCGGCAGCAGCCTTCGCGAAGACCGCAAGCGCTGCCACGCCGTCGACGTCGACCCCACGGCGACCGCCGCGGATCCGTGCGCCAAGCTCAACCGTCGCGAGTGCAGGAGCGCGCCCGACTGCGTGCTGTTCTTCGCCGACCGCGGCATCACCTGCCAAACCGCCCCGTAGAGTAAGATGGATGGATGAGAAAGAATAGCAGATACACGGTGTGTCCAAGCGTCTGTTGCGCTTTGCAGGTTCCCTAGCGACGAAATCATTCGCGTCCCACGCAAAAAAGTCTTGGCCGGGTCTTCCACCACAACGTCTCGATCAACCTGCTGCCCGCCTGGATCTGCAGTCTGAGCTAGAACACGCGCAGCGGCAAGGGGCCTCCCTCCTCGGCCAGAGCCCGGCGGGGCCTGATGATCACCCCAAGTGATCTGGATCTGCGCGGCAGGTCCAAGAGCAGGGCGGCCGGCCGCTTGGCGCACGCGGCTCTATTCCGCCTCCCGCGCAATGAGCAGCGAGCGCAGCCATTCCTCTCTTACCATCTTCAGGTGTATCTCCATACCCGTCTTCCTCGGCCGGAATACGGGTATACGCTGCGCTCCTGGACGAAAATACGGTATTGATCAAGATTAGATTTAGCGCTAAGGTACAGGGGGAAGAGCGAAGATGTCAGCGCAAGGGCTGTCATGCCCACCAGAAGCCGCAAAAAGGGATCCAGGAGCAAGCTGCCAGAAACGCTGGTACTGCGCAGCAGAGGCCTTGGCCTGAGCGCAAAAGAAAAGCTTCCGTAGACGTCGAACTCCTTGCATCGGAGTGCCCCAGTAGTTCGAGCTGGCGGAAACGACGGCCTTCATAAAGCCGGCCAGCCGAGCGAAGCCCTCCCCAGTGGCACTACAAGATCAATCTTGAGATTGATACCGGTATTGTGCTCCTTTTGCGACCTGGCCGCAATCTCCGAAAAAGAACCGACCTGACCGAAGAAAAAAAATGCACGCAAGAGGCCGGAGAATGCACGCGTGTCAGAAGGAAAGGCATAGAAGAGGCGGTCGCAGAAGAGGAGGATGCTCGGCGACATCGCCGAGTGCCCGGATGGGGAGGCTACGGCGGCGGCGGCGGAGGAGGAGGAGGCGCGGCACAAGGAGGTGCTGCAGGAGGTGCTGAGTCACTTCCCGCCGCCCAGGACCCGCGCGGCGCTGCCATCAGGCCGCACCAGCGCCGCGCTGTCGGTGGTGCAGGAGGAGGAGGGCAGCGGCACGGCCTCGTCGGAGAGCGCCACGGCCAAGGCTGCGGCGTTCCTGGACGCGCTGCACGCTGCGCCTGACCGCTCCTCGGCCGGCGCCAGCGAGGGCAGCGGACGCCGCAGGCCATCGCCGTACGCGCCGCCGCTGCCGGCGCGGTCCCCGCCATCGTCTCGAAGATCTTCTTCATCTGGCGCTGGCTCAGGCAGCGCGCCAACCATGCTGACCTCGAGCTGCAGGCTGGCAATGGCAGTGCCAGTGCCAATGCCAATGGCATCGGCAGTGGGAATCGCGGTCGCATTGACAAGCGCAGCAGCTTGCCGCTGCCGCCCTTCTCCGAGCCCATCGCCGCGGCGAGGCAGGCGCACCTGGAGTCGCTGCAGGACGACGAGAAGCTTGCCGCGCTGAGGCCGGTCGTGGTCACGGTGCCCGAGGCCGCGCACGTCGGCGCGAAGACCTGCGCGGACGCTGGCGAGGTCCAGGGCGATGACCTCGGCGAGGTAGTCGGTGACCATGCGCTCCTCCTGGAGGACGTGAGCGACGACGTCGCGAGCAGTAGTGCTGGCGACAGCGGCGGCAGCGAAAGGATAGGGACGACAAGGACGAAGAAGAAGAGGAAGAGGAAGGCTTCGGCCACGCCGACGATGGCGCAGCGGCTGGCGGCGCACGAGGCCGAGGTAGACGCCCTCGTGGACAAGCTGCACGTGCGCCTTCGCAGAGCCATGAACGCGCTCACCGCCCTCCTCGTCCTCGTCTGGTTCACCTTGATGGTGCAGGCTGCTCGCGAGAAGGACGCCGCCGCCGACCTCGCCGCCCCGCCGCCGCTCGGCAGCGGCGATGGCGATGGCGGCGATGGCGGGCTCGGCCTTGGCAGCGGCTTCCCCATGCGCTGCTCCATGGCAAGCGGCAAGGTCGGCACGACCCTCTGCGAGCTCGCCGGCGACGGCGAGCGCCTGGGCGGCGCTGGCGGCGGCGGCGCTGGCGCCTGGTGGTCCTGCGGCGCCGCCTGCTGCTCGCTCCGCGCTCGCGGCGGCGACGGCGCCGAGTCGGACTTTGCCCTGCTGGACTGCGAGACGCTGCGGCCGCGAGCCGGCATGGAGGGCTGCGAGAGCGCCTTTAGAGCGCGCCGCGACGGCCTCTCGCACGCCGCCCGCGCCCTCGCGGCCCACGCGCAGCTGCTGGCGCTCGCCGGCGAGGGCGTCTGCCCGTACCCCGTCGGGGCCGTGGCCCTGGTGCCGGCGGCGCGGCCGGCCGAGCAGGTGGCGGCCGCGGGCGAGGCCGGCGCGGCCGGCGCGGCCGACGTGGCGCTAGTGCCTGGCGTCGGCGTGCCGCGGCTGGTGTGGCTCGAGGACGGCGCGGTGAGGGACCTCGGCAGCAACTTGTTCCTGGGCGACGCGGCCGGCCTGCCGTCGCGCGAGCTGCCGGCCTTTGCGCCGCGGAGGGTGTCCTGGCGCCGCGTGGGCCTTGGCGGGATCGCGCTGGCGGCGAGGCCTGCGACGCTGCTGTGCGTCTCGCCGACTGGCCTGGTGGTCTTTGGCAATGGCGACGGGGCGTGCGACTTTCGGATGGTCGCCTTTGATTGATTGACCTTGCGGGTGATTGTAAACTTAGCGTACTTTACATTGTGCAATTGGCCACGGTCACGGCTACGGCTAAGGCCGTGGCCGTGGCCGTGGTCGTGGTCGTGGTCGTGGTCGTGGTCGTGGTCGTGGTCGTGGTTGTGGTCGTGGCGTCGACGATCATGACCATGACCATGACCATGACCATGACCGAGAGAGAGAGAGAGAGAGGAGGCGAGGATAGGCTCACGTTGGCTGCCTTAGCCTGATCAGCAGCAGCAGCCTGAGCAGCAGCCTGAGCAAAGCAGTGGGAGAAGAAGAGAAGAAGAAGAAGAAGAAAACATCACATTCTGGCAGACAGGCAAGGCAGCGCAGAAAGACATGGAGAGCAAGAGAAAGGGTGCGAGCTCGCGATCGGCCGCCACCTCTCCCTTTACACCTCCGACTTGTCGCTAATGCTGACGACGATCAAGTCGCTGGCAAGCTTGGCCCGCTCGGCCTCGCTGAGCTCCACGCCCTCCTCCTCCAGGCTGTGCAGCGCCTTGGTGGCGATATCCACCGCGCCCGCCACGAGCAGGCCGCGCGCGGCAATGAGCTGCTCCGCCTGCTGCTTGCGCAGCATGCTGGTGGCGATGGCCGAGTCGTAGCTGATCTCGTTGATGGTCACGTCCACGACCTTGCAGCCGGCGGTGGTCACGCGCGGCTGCAGCGTGCGCACGCACTCGTTGCTCACGCGGCCGCTGGCCGTCTTGAGCTCGTCGTAGGTGTACTTGCCCACGACCTCCTTGAGCGCGGCCTGCGCCAGCTGCCGCACGTACATGCTGGCGTTCTGCACGTTGAGCAGTGCCCGCTTGGGGTCGTCGAAGCGGTAGGTGAGCACCGCGCTGACGATCATCGGGTTGCCGTGCAGGTCGGTGATCATCTGGCGCGGGATATCGTACGTGGTCTGCGCGGTGCTGACCGTGCGGATGGACCTAAAGCACGGGTTGTGCCAGTGGCAGCCCTCGGTGCTGGACACGTCCGTGACGATGCCGCAGTTCACGATCACGCTCTCCTCCTTGGGCGCCTGCGTCCACCACCCGGTCACAAAGGCGACCGGCGCGCTCGCAATGCACAGCACACATGGCACGATGGGCATAGTGCTCGTCTTGATCTCCGTGAACGACCCGTTGCGGGTCATGTTCGCGCCGACTGGCGCCAGCGCGCCCTTGTCCCCATCTCCCCAATCTCCGCCTCCTCGTCGATTCGCTTGCTTGCTCGCCGACCTCTGCTCCTCCCTGCACTCCTGCTTACCACGCGATAGCGCTCAAGCAGGCGCACAAGCAGACGCAGACGCTCACGCTGGCCAATACCTTTCGCTGCTGCAACACCGCGGACGAGTCGACCTGGTCCAGAGGCTGGCAGGCAGGCTGGCTGGCAGGCTGGCAGGCCGGCTGGAGAACCTTCCTTTGGAGCAGCAGCTGCGAGCGCGAGCGGGGCAGTCGGTCGCTCTTGCAGCAGTCGCAGCGCAAGAGAGCGCTTGGAGAGGGCGGCTGGTTGCTTTTGGTGGCTTCGCTCTTCGATGGGTGCTTGCCTATGCTTGCGCTGCCATCGAAATGAGCTGCGTTCTTTTGTTCCTGTGCAGGTTGTATACCGACTTGATGGGCCACCCGGCAAACTTGTGACCGCGGTCGGAGGACTCTTACCCGCGCATGCTTGCGCCGTTGATACGTCCTACCGCCAGCTAACCCAGCATGGTTTCGCCGGGGCTCACCTTGCGGTTATCGGCTCCAGTGCCTCCGAAACGCCGGCGCTGGGCACTTCTCGCAACTCGGCTAACCGTATCTAACGAGAAACGATAGCAAGGACCCCGCAAGCGCGGCGAATGGGTTTCGCCGAAAGGGTGTGCGCTCCAATGAGGCTGGATCCCAGTGGCTAGCACACACGTCAGGGAACGCAGATTCATGTGGCCGGGCCATCTTCCCGCCCACGCGACCCGGGGTGTGTATTTGTATCTCAAGCGTTCTGGTGTCCCCGCATCCGGTGCGAGGCCGCCACCCTCGAGGAGGGCGGGGGGCCTTATCGGACGCTAGCGAGAGTTGCGAGTGCGGAAGGCCAGGGCCACGTGCGCGCTGTGGAGATAGGGTGGAGCAGGAGCCATTCCTCTCGCGAGGAGGCGGGCGCCTAACTCTCGTATCGCGACGTGGCGCAGAGGGCGTCCGGCGGCAAATGGAAGTCGCGAGGCTCGGCAAGCAAGAGGAGAGCACGAGGAGGAAGAGGAAGAGGAGGAAGCAGCACAGGCCGTCCTCGCCGTCCTCGTCGGCGTCGATAAAAGCAAGCGGAGATGGCGGAGCTCGCCAAGGTCGACGGCCTGGCCCTGGCGCCCCACGCGCAGGAAATGGACGCCGGGTTTGCGCCGGCCGTGGAGGACTTCAAGGAGGTCCGCGTCGGCACCTCGCCGCTGGCGCAGGCCATGTGCCTCCTCAGCGCGCCCGTGTCCGCCTTCACCGGGTGGTGGGTGCTCGAGCGCGCGTCGAGGCCATCTCGCTGCACTTTGGGCAGCTGACCGGGTACTACACCAAGCCCGGGTGCTTGTACACCAACCCCTGCGGGCGCGAGCTGCGGACGATCAGCAGCGCGCAGCTCTCCGCGTCGCTGGACCCGGCCAAGATCACCGATAAGCGCGGCAACACGCTCGTGGTGAGCAGCATCCTGACCTACCGCTTCGTGGATGCGCCCAAGGCGCTGCTCAACGTGTCGCGGCCCAAGTGGTACATCGAGACGCAGGCGCAGGCCGTGCTCAAGGAGGTGGTCAGCCAGTTCACCTACGAGGAGCTCAAGACGGAGACCGAAGCGATTAACGCCAAGATGCTGCAGCTGCTGCAGCCGCGCTGCACCATCGCGGGCGCGCGGATCCAGAGCGTCAGCCTCAACGAGCTCGTGTACAGCCAGGAGGTGGCGAGTGCCATGCTGCAGCAGCAGAAGGCCCGTGCGCTGGTAGAGCGCGCCACCTGCTCGTGCAGGGCGCTGTGGAGATCAGCAACAGCGCGGTGGAGACACTCGCGTCCAACGGCGTCAACATGAGCAGCAAGGACAAGGCGCGCCTCGTCTCCAACTTGGTCGTCGTCACGGCCGGCGACACGGACGCCAAGCCGGTGCTTACTTTGTAGACGCACACCACCCCAACCTCCACCAAGTTCTGTTGTTCACTACCAGGTACGGTACATTGACTCGTCTTGCTTGACGCGCTGGTACCTGCTCATCGTGCCTTGGCGCTTGATCAAGATCAAGATCAAGGGCTTGCGTTACAATACATCTTGTTGCTTTACTCGGCTATGGCGCAGTGCGTACACTCAGAAGCGGGTCAGCGCGGCCACAGAAAAGACCACGGCAGCCGTCGTGAGCGACACGGTGGAGGCGCCGCTCTCGCTGTCGGAAAGGTCCTCTTCGTCTTCCTCGCCATCGTCGTCTCCGGCAGTGCTGTTATTGCCAGGGACGTCGTCGTTGTCGCCCCCAGGCCCTTGGTCCCCCAGGGTGCACTCGGGCATCGTGCACTCGTAGCTGGTGAGGTTCGCGCTCAAGATCGTCGTCAGGGCGTCGAAAAGCGACTCGACCATGTCGCAGGCCGTATCGACAGTCAGCGCCGCCACGCATTCCTCCGAAAAGCACCCTGGAAACGTCTTGACGAACTCTTGCTGCCCTGGCACCTGACCGCTGCAGGAGCCGAGGTGTTTTGGAAGAGGGCCCCAAGGTCGCCGCTGAGCTCCTCGACGCACGACGCGACACCATCGCACTCGGCCGGCAGGTCGTCCAGGCTCGGCTCGTCGTCGTCGTCGTCGTCACCCAGCGACGGCTCGCTGGGCATCGGCACGCCAGAGTACCCCTCGCAGGTAAAGTTGGACACGGCGACTGTCACGTTGTCGCCGCCCATTGCCACCAGCACGCAGGCGTCCTCGCTCCAATTAGCGACGAATTGACAGCTGCCACGCATGCACGTGTCGTCGCACATGGCCATGACCATGGTTCGGCCTTCAGCAGTGCAACCAGCGCGCATGTACATGTCCTCGCCGCTCGGGTCAACGGTGCACGTGCCGTCCGCGACGATCGCGAGGGTAGCACCGGGCAAACTATCCTCCTTGGCGCAATCCGCTTCGTTCCGGTACAAGTTGATCTGCATGCACGCAGCATCGCTCGGGTCGCAGGCTTGGGCGTCAGGTTCGTCGCCACCGCCGTTGTCCGTGGGCACGGGCTGGCCAGGGTAGGTGGCGCAGTCAAAGTTGTCGACGCGGCCAAAGACGTTGGTTCCATCCGCCTGCATGCACACGTCCTCCCACTCGATGGTCAAGCCGCATGCGCTGCAGTCCGGCTCGCAGGCAGAGCGCACCACGACGTTGCCCTCCTCGCTGCAGCCGGCGATCATCATGTACCCGCCGTCGTTGAAAGGGTCGGGGTTGCACATGCCGTCGGCCTTGATGTTGGTGCCCTCTTGGCCGTCCTGAGCAAGGCACTCCTCGCTCGTGCCAAAGTGGCGGAGCGTCAGGCAGTCCACGTCGGCGCTCTCGCACGCGTCGCTCGGCTCGGGGTCAGGGCCCGAGTTCACGATGCCTGGCGCGACGATCGCGCCGCCGTACTCGGAGCAGTCAAAGTCGACCGTGGATGCCTGCTCGGGCATGTTGGCGTGGCCTATGCACTCCGCAGAGTTGCCGCTGGGGCCCTCGTGGGCCAGCAGACAGCTGCTGCAGTCCGAGGTGCAAAAGTTGAGCACGACGTCGCCAGTGCTCGAGCAGCCCGCCTGGGCAAACGTGGTGGTCCCGTTTCCGACCTTTGGCAGCGCGTTGCAGAGACCGTCCGCCTCGATGGACATCGTGACCTGGGGCCCCGTGGCGCCGCCGCAATCCTGAGCGTTCTCGTACACCGTGTACACCATGCACGTAGGCGACGAGGCGTTGCACTCCGAGACGGACTCCAGCGAGCGCTGCGCATGGACGCTGCCGGCGATCAGGCACAGGGCCGCGACGAGCCTGGTCGACATGCCTCCGAACGTTGAACCTGGAACGGCTGCTGCTGCTGCTGCTGCTGCTGCTGCTGCTGTTCTGGATCTGCTTGAGGTCGATCTTGCCCTGCAAAGGTGACCGTGCTGCCTGCTTGCACTCGGGGTCGAGAAAAGTCCACTTCTGGAGGCAGCTTGGAGTGGCGAGGGCGTCTCGCGAAGCGAGTTGAGCTCCAGCGCGCCCGATCTCTGCTTGATGCTTGATGCATGCGCATGCTCCAGAGGCAAAGCACAAGATCCACGGCCTAAACTCGGCGAGGGTGGGCGGTGTGCGGGTGAGGGACAACCCGCTCAAGCGGAGCGTGACTCCAGTTCTGGCTTTCTTGCCAGCTCTGCACACATGGTCTCGAACAAGATCCAGGCAAGATCTTTATGCTCGCTCGCGAGCTCTGCACACACTCGAGGACCAAGCAGTCTAAGGCAGTGACCGTCGTACTTTCGCAGTCTAAGGCAGTGATGGTCGTACTTTCGCAACCTCGGGGCTTCAGGGCGAGTACTGCAAGCACTGACTTGCAGGTGTCCCCGCACAGTAGTCCCGACCTCGCTCGTGGAGCAGCCGGCTTGCACGATACGCACGACGAAGGCGGTCTGTTTGCGCGCCTTGGGAGCAGCGGAAGCTGGCAGCTTCGTGCGCGAACCTGACGCTGTTGGCGCTGTCCGAGATGGTCAGGACTCGAGGAGTGCGTGCGCCTTCATGCAAGAATACTTGGACGCCAAGATGGTCGTGGGCACCGTCGACGAGGACGGCGATGATCACCTTGCTGCAAGAGGAAAGAGGGCGCCTCGCGAGGTTGTTCCTTACATGCTAAGCAGCACCAGCAGGACGGGCGCGATGGGGATGGCCGTGGCTGCAGTGGAGCTGTCCGTCGGCGTCTCTTCGTCCGAGTCAATGTCGAAGGGGCACTCTGGGGTGGCGCATTCGTATCCCTCCGTCATGCTCCACGCCACGTCTCGGCTCACGAGCTGGAAGTGGACGTCCAACTCCTTGCAAGCCAGCTCAACGCCCGCGGCGGCCACGCACTCGTCCGGGAAGCATTCAGCAATATCGGCCAAGCCAAGCTGCTGAAGCTCACACACGCCCTTGTGGTCCGTCCCGTTGAGCTCGATGCTGATGAGATCCATCACCACGTCGGTCAAGCAAGCCTCGACGCCTGCGCACGGCTCTGAAATCGGAGAGACGGTGGGTCCACTCGTCGGCTTTGCCGTGGGGCTCGCCGCCGTCGGCGCCGCCGTCGGCGCCGCCGTCGGCGCTACCGTGGGGCTTCGCAACAACTGTCTCGTTCTCCGCCGTCGGCGACACAGTCGGCGTCATAGTCGCGACAAAGTGTAGTTCTGCATTGACGTCGGCGTCGTATTCGGTGCTGTACTCGGTGCCGTAGTTCTTGTCGTATTCGTCGCATTCGTCAGCACTATACTCGGCGCCGAAGTCGGCGTTGCAGTCTGCGTCATGGTTGGCGCCAAAGTCCTTGTCGTATCGTCGTATTCGTCGCATTCGTCAGCACTATACTCGGCGCCGAAGTCGGCATCGCAGTCTGCGTCATGGTTGCGCCGTGGTACTTGTCGTATTCGTCGTATTCGTCGTTGTCGGCGCCACAGTCGGCGTCATAGTCTGCGACAAAGTGTTGTTCTGCTTGACGTCGGCATTGAAGTCGGCGTTGCAGTCTGCGTCATGGTTGGCGCCGTGGTACTTGTCGTATTCGTCGTATTCGTCGTTGTCAGCACTATACTCGGCGTCGAAGTCGGCGTTGCAGTCTGCGTCATGGTTGGCGCCAAAGTCCTTGTCGTATTCGTCGTTTCGTCGCATTCGTCAGCACTATACTCGGCGCCGAAGTCGCATCGCAGTCTGCGTCATGGTTGGCGCCGTGGTACTTGTCGTATTCGTCGCATTCGTCGTTGTCGGCGCCACAGTCGCGTCATAGTCTGCAACAAAGTGTTGTTCTGCATTGACGTCGGCGTCGAAGTCGCAATCGCAGTCTGCGTCATGGTTGGCGCCATAGTCCTTGTCGTATTCGTCGTATTCGTCGTTGTCAGCACTATACTCGGCGCCGAAGTCGGCATCGCAGTCTGCGTCATGGTTGGCGCCATAGTCCTTTCGTATTCGTCGTATTCGTCGTTGTCAGCACTATACTCGGCGCCGAAGTCGGCATCGCAGTCTGCGTCATGGTTGGCGCCATAGTCCTTGTCGTATTCGTCAGCACTGTGCTCGGCGTCGAAGTCGGCGTTGCAGTCTGCGTCATGGTTGGCGCCATAGTCCTTATCGGATTCGTCAGCACTGTCGGCGTCGAAGTCGGCGTCACAGTCTGCGCCGCAGTCTGCGCCGCAGTCGGTGCTGCCGTTGGGCTTTGCGAGCCCGGCACGACGCCAGTGGAGTTCTCGCACGAGAAGTCGTCCAGGATGAACACCATGCCCGTCGTTCCATCAGAGTCGACAAAGTCCGGGTAGTGCGAGCACCTCCCGGCCGGCCATTCCACGTCGTAAAGGCAGTCTCCGCAGTCGCTCGTGTTGCAGCCCAGGCGCAAGAAGGCGCGCCGCTCGGTGCAGCCAGCTTGCATGAAGCGGTGCGTTGGTCTCCCGTCGCTGTCGTCGCGATTACACCTCCCGTCGGCAACGGCGACGTTGAAGATGTCTTGGTCCAGCGACACGTCCGAGCAGGTGACGCCGCCGCCGACGTGGGCCATGAACCCCATGCAGAGAGAGTCCTCCTTGGAGCACCCAAGCTCGCTTGGCCCCGACGTTGGCGGCGGCACTTGCGGCATGGTGTCCAGCAGCGCACCCGTGTAGTTGGCACACCAGGAGGAGGAGGAGAGGAGGAGCGCACGGTGGCAAAGGTGTACGAGCTGTTCTGGCTGCCGTCCAGGGAAACCATGTTCTCGCAGGTGTCCGCCTCGGCCGCGACCAGCTGCGTGGCACAGTGGCAGGCGTCGTCGCAGCCTGTACGCACGACGATGCTGCCGCTGGCCGTACAACCGGCCTGGTAGATGAAACCGGGCTCTGCGCCGACCTCGCACTCGCCGCTGGCGATCAATGTCTCCTTGACGGCGTTCTCGCCTGCCGAGCAGTTGCTTGCGGTCGGGAATTGCAGATACTCGAGGCACAGCTCGCCCCCGGGGCAGGTACTGCTCGTCGCGGGCTGCGCGAGCACCACGCCGGCCGCAAGCCAGTGCATCAGCGTGGTGAGGCGCATCGCGTCGTCCAGAGTTTAAGCTTTTCTGGCTCACGATAGTGGGGGTCTGCTGCTCGCCTCGCCACCAGACAGACTTGGTCAACGTGGACAGGCGGGTGGATGGATGTGTGCAGCCCGCGCCAGGCGGAGCAGGCTGCGAGCGAGCAAAGGCCTGCGAGCAACAACGCAGCGCTTGGATTCTTCTGGACCAACTGGGAGTCTTCCTTGGCGTGCTGGCGATGTGTGCAAGCGCGTCCAACTCCTAAGCTCGCTCGCTCGCTCGCTCGCGCTCGCTCGGTTGCTTGACCAAGATCAAGATCAATCGCGGTGTCCAGTCAGCCAGCAGGCATGGCTCTCGAGGGCGACAACGTGGGCAGTCAAGCTCAGCCATTCCAACACTCGTCTTGACCACACGTTCATGTCGGAGTCGGAGAAGGAGAAGGTCACCGAGATCGAGCATCAGACTCATGCAACGGGCTGAGACAGGCGCGACGATCGGTCCTGCTACGGCTGGCTGCTGCAGATTGACAAGATGATTACAGTTCGTTGTGGACGCCGATGGCCAACAGCGCCGCCATGGCACTCGCGAGGGCGCTGCGGCGCCTGCCGTTGTGGAGTCCGTCGTGTCCTCGTCGACCGTGAACGGGCACTCGGGCGTGGCGCACTGGTACCCTTCGATGCTGGCCGACAGGAAGAGGCTTACGCGCTGAAAGTATTCGTCCACCTTCCGGCAGGCCGCCTGCACGCCCGCGGCGGCGACGCAGTCGTCATTGAAGCACGCGGCGACCGCTGCCAAGCCCTCCGCCTGCAGCTCGCACGCAGCGTCGGCGTCCGTCTCGTTGAGCAGAGCATCAAAGATGCGTCCGCGCTCAACAAGCATGGCTCGACATTAGAGCACGCCACCGGACGACGTCCTCGCCAGCGCCGCCGTCAGAGCCAGTCGCCGCCACCGTCGCAGAGCCGCCACCGTCGGCAGAGCCGTCGCAGAGCCGTCGGCAGAGTCGTCGTCGCCGCCACCGCCACTGCCGTCGTTGCCAGCGTCCACGGTCAGCAGCGGGCCGGGGTAGGTGTCGCAGGAGAAGTTGGCCACCTTGGCGAACGCCGTGTTGCCGTCGTCGTCCTGATACACGAGCATGCAAGGCTCTACCCAAGCGACGACCATCTCGCAGACGCCGCAAGCGTCGTCGCACATGCCGCGAACGACGGGGACACCCTCAGACGTGCAGCCAGCCTGCACGACGTCTGCGTCCGTCCTGAGGCACGACCCGGCGACCATCGCGTTCGAGGCTGCCGGGTCCGACCCGGACTCGCACGCCGCCTTGCTCATGTAGACCTCCATGCGCAGGCACCCGGGGCCGCCCACGTCGCACGCAGGCGACGTGCCAGGGCTGGTGACGGGCGCCGTGAGGTTCGCGTCCACAATCAGTCCGGCGTAGTCGCTGCACGAGAAGTCGGCAACGCGGGCGTGCATCTGCCCGTCGTCGTCCGCGTCCATGTCCATGCAGGCGTTGTCGGACGGCCACGTGCGGACCTCGCCGCAGCTCGAGCAGTCGGAGGAGCACAGGCCGCGGACAATCGGGTACCCGTCGGCCGTGCAGCCGGCTTGCATGAATGCCGTGGTTGTCTTGGAAGCATTGGCCGTCCGCTAGGAAGTTGAACCGCGCCGAGGGCTCCGTCTCGTCGGCGGCGCACAGGTCCTCCGACTCGAACAGGTCGATACCCATGCAGAGCTCGTCCTCGCGGTCGCAGAGCATGTCCTCGCCGTCCTCGGCATCATCCGCCGCCGCTGCCAACGATGGTGGAGCCATCATCGGAGAAGAGCGGCCCCGAGTACGCGCCGCAGTCGAAGCCGTCCACGCGGACGACCCCCTGCGAGCCGTCGGAAGCGTTCATGACGCGGCACGGCGGCGAGTGCCACACGGCGGCGAATTGGCAGCTCACGCAGTCGCCGGCGGCGCAGCCCGCTCGGAGAAGGCGTGCCCGTTGACGGTGCAGCCGGCGCGCATGTACGTGGTGGCGTCGCCCTCGCCCGTCGGGTCCGCGAAGCACGACCCGTCGGCAACGATCAGGTGGCGGCCCTCGCTTGGCGCACTGTCCGGTTCGCAGCTGCTGGGGTCGTCCAGGAAGGACACGGCCATGCAGTGCTCGTCTTGCTGCTCGCACATGCTCAGGTACGCGCCGCCAGGGCTGTCATCGTCGGCGCCGGGCGCTTGCACGGCGACGTCGAGGACCGGTCCTGCGTACATGGAGCAGTCAAAGGTCGGCAGCACCGCGAAGAATGCCATGGTGCCGGAGGTCAGCCGCGTCGCGGCGCACGTGGGCGGCTGGAGGATGATCTGCTCTGCACAAGCGCAGGAGCTGTCGCAGAGGAGGCGGACCACGAGCAAGCCGTCCGCGGTGCAGCCCACCTGGTGGAAGATGGGATCGCCGCCCAGCGGCACCGCCGAGGACGCCTCGATGTCCACCTCGCAGATGCCGGTGGCGAGCATGTTGCTCTCTGCCGCGGGGCTGTCGCCGTTGCCGCAGGCGGCCGTCCTCGAAGCGCTGCAGCGTGATGCAGCTGGAGGTGTCCTGGGGTTGCAGGCTTGGGGCGGGCTGATCTCTGGCACCGCGTCGAGGAACGGGCCAGAGTAGGCGCCGCAGTCGAAGCTTGGCGGTCATGAAGGCTGGCGGGCTCGCGGTGCCGCCCACGAGCAGCGGCTCGCACGCGTCGGCCGTGGAGGCCAGCAGCTGGCTTCCGCAGGTGCAGGAGTCGTCGCAGTTCACGTTGATCGCGATGCGCCCATCGGACGTGCACCCGGCCTGGACGCGGTCGCCCCAAGCGGCGTGGGTGTGGCAGAGCCCGTCTGCGATAACGGGTTGGACGGCCAGCAGCATCTCCTCGCCGGCGCTGCAGTTGCTCGCCGCGTTAAGTACCTGATGCCGAGGCAGGACGTGTCCGCGAGGTCGCATTCCGTGTCGGGTGCCTGGACCTCGAGCGTGCTGCCGACGGCCGCGCCCGAGTACTCGCTGCAGTTGAGGTTGCCCGAGCTCGTGAGGAAGATGGATTCCGAGCTGGAGCACGGCTCGCCGACCTCGACGGATCCCTCGCACTTGGAGCAGGTGCTGTCGCAGCCGACCAGCAGCGGGGGACGCCGCTTGCGCTGCAGCCGGCGACTAGGTATTGGCCAGAGCTGCCGTCCTCGACGCACTCGCCGGTCGCCGCGGCGCTCATGCTGCCCGCGACGCTGGCAGGGTCGCCAGCCTCGCAGCCGCCAATGGAGGCGTACCCGGTGAACACCAAGCAGACCTGGTCGGGCTCGCAGCGCTCTGTAGCTGCCACATCAACGCGGAGGTGGGCTCGGCGAGCGCCAAGGCCGCCAGGGCGGCGCTGAGTGACGTGCAGAGGACCTTCATCTATGTTCGGGGTCTGTTTGATGGAGGCGAGGTGTCCGCTCGTCAGCCTGGCGGCGCCGCAAGGGAGGCAGCTGGCTCTCTTGAGGGAGCAGGCTCACCTGCTGCTGGCTCTTCTGCACACCGAAGGCCGCGTCCCTGGTCCCTCGCCCGCCTCCCTCGCCCACGGCGGGAGGCCTTGCATCCAGTGTTGATCGATCCAGTTGGACTGGGACCTTGGACGTCCACAGCTCTGTCTCCGCCGGCAACAATCGCCGCCACCACGGCACGGCAAGCCCGCTGCCGTCTGCGCGCCAGCTTCGTGCTCTTGCCACGCGGAGCCAACCCGCTCTCCTTCGCCTCTAGAGAGTCCAACCGTCTCTGGGAGCTGGAGATCAAGATCAGCAGCTCGAAGCCCAAGCTCATGCCCCCCCACCTCGGGTCGGTCCTTCGGCGGCGAAGTGGAGCCCAGCCGAGCCTCGCCGGTTGCTGGGTCCGATGACCGAGCCTCGTCTCCGACAGCGTACCACGCAAGTGCATCTCCCCTCTTAGTGGTTGGCGACCAAGCATTCGACCTTGTGCTCAGCGAGGCCTCGCCGTCCACCACCTTGTCCCAGCGCGCAGCACCGCAGCACAGCTTCACCTGCGCCCACTCGCGATGAGTTAGCAGCTGGCCACCAGGCCTTGCAAGCAAGCAAACAAACGCCAAGCACAACAACGACGACCACCACCACCAGCAAGCAGCAACAGCAGCAAGCAGCTGAAGCAGCAGCAGCAGCTGAAGGAGCAGCAGCAGCAGCTCGAGGTACCTCATCGCCTACGCCGGCTCTGTCTGACCTTTGGAGAGGGGAGCTTGAGGGGACCACGTGCACTCCACGCGCAGCACGAAAAGGGGGGGAGGGAGGGCGACACCGTGCAGTCTGCCCACGTCTCGCGTAAGTCGATGTCACGCGGTCGGTCTAGAGGGAACAGCGCTCGTTTGTGGCGGCACGTCCAGCCTCATGCCTGGCAGCAAGTCACGCATCATGAGCACAAGCAGGCGAAGGCTTGGGTGACCCTTGAACGCGGATGGAGATGGAACGACACCCACCGCGACCTTCTCGAGGCCGCTGTTCTGCTCGCTGGCGTGTCAAAGCGTACGAGGCGGCGTGCCCGCGTTCTGCGACTTGCTGGCGTACTTTTAGTGGTTCTGGCTGCTTTTGGGAGCAGCAAGGGGGCGGTCAACGCCACACGCACGCGCAGTTGGCGTGACCCCCACCACCACCACCACCACCCGTCAGCAGCAGCAGCGGCGGCAGCAGCGGCCTCAATGTGGTTGACCGAGAGAGAGACAGTGCGCGTGCCCCCCCTTCTCCCCTTGACCGTCGCGACCCGCCGAAGCGAGCGCAGGCTGGCGCAGCATGCTGCACAGGCGACAAGCATGGCCGACGGCCCGGACCCACAGCCACGTCGTGCCCGTCACCAAGTGATGGTGCTGCCCGGCGCTGCGTGCCAGCTGAGGTGGCGCTGGAAAGGGCGGAGAAGGGAGCAATTGGAAAGGGCCAAGGGCAGGCTGTCCAACCTTGCTGCCAGCCTGCCAGCCGGCCTGACCGCCAGCCAGCGGCCGACCGAGAGCTCCAGCAGCGCCTCGTTCTTCTGCTGCTTTCTTGCCAAAGCGGCAAGCAAATCCCAAATCCGTCGCAGCCTCCCGCGCGCAGTCTGTGAACGTTCGCACCATCTCGCACCAGACCCCGCTCTGGGATAGGAGCCAAGCAGGGACGCAGGACCTGAACGCGGACTCCTTTCCGAGGGGGGGGAGGACCGAGGCGGACGGATTGGATCGATCGATGATCAAGAACGAGCCGAGCGGCTTGGACGTGGCCGGGCTGCTGCCGCCCGCCGCGGTGGCGCGGCTGGCGCAGCAGCAGCAGCAGCTGCAGCTGCAGCTGCAGCAATTGCCGCCGCAAGCGCTCTGCGCGCCGCGGCATTTTGGGGATGATGATGCGCCGCTGGCAGCGCCGCGGGCGGATGCGGCCGAGATGGCCGCTTGGCGCGTCCTCCTGCGAGGGGCAGCTGCGCATGGCGCTCTGCTCGGCCGCCGTGCTTCGCGCTGACACGGCAGGCACGCCGGCCGACGAACTGTCTTCGCTCAGCCTGCGCACCTGCAGCCGCCTGGCGCCAGAGTTCGGCGGCCTCTTGACCGGCTTTGGCGTGATGCCCACCACCGCCACCGCCGCCGTCGAGCCCAAGGCCAGCGCAGCGCCGCCGCATCACAGCAGCAGCAGCAGCAGCAGCAGCAGCGGCAGCAGTATCGGGCGTGGCCCCTCTGCGCGAGCTCAAGCGGCGGCGCGAGAGCGAGCACCGAGGCGCAGCCCGGGAGGTCGGGCGGGCCAAGTGCAGCCGCGAGGGGTGCGACAAGCACGCGAAGAGCAAGGGCCTGTGCAAGGGCCACGGCGGCGGGTACAGGTGCTCCGTGGAGGGCTGCGACAAGTTCGCCAAGAGCAAGCGGCTCTGCAAGGCGCACGGCGGCGGGTATCGCTGCAAGATGGACGGCTGCGACAAGTTTGACAAGGTCAAGGGCTTCTGCAAGAGGCACTACAACCTGCGCATGGCGGCCGCGGCGGCGGCAGCGGCGCCCCGCCGCCGCCGCCCCCACGACGACGCTGGCGAGCTGCTCATGACCATTCACAGGCCCTGCACGATGATTAACTTATGTTCTGACGACTGACTGATCAAGCTTGCTTGCTTGCTCCCCTCCTGCTGAGCTGGCCGCAGCCAGAAGCCGCGGAGCAGGTGGAGGTGCACCTCGACGACGCGGTGAGCAGGACGACCGCCACGAGCGGCAAGGCACGGCCACGGCCACCCCCGGGCGGCGAGCGAAGCATGGCCTGTTGATGGAGGGAGGCGGCTGGGTTGTTGACGACCGACCCCACGTGGACAACGAACGACGTGCTCGTGAGCCACGATGGTGGCAGCAAGCAGTCCGGTCAGGGCTTGGGCGAGCTCGCCTCCTCTTCCCCTACGGCGCTGATGCTCTGGCGACGCTTGCGGGGGCCCTTGACGTAGTCGTCGCCGAACTTGACCAGGAACTCTTGCAGCTGCTGCAGGTTGTCCACGACGTCCTCGGGGATGACCACGAGCAGACTGCGCGTGCGCTTGACCTCCTGGTCCAGCCGCCGCAAGATGCCCACCACGAAGACGATGTAGCACAGGATGTAGGCGAAGATGCTGGCCATGAGCAGCACGAACTTGGTTCTGCACGGACTCGAACTCGGCGTTGTCTTGGCGGCTAACGCCTTGATGACCGTGGTGAGCTGCGGCTGCAGTACGTGCCCTCCAGCTCGAGCAGCTTGGCAAGATCGGTGCGTGCCAGGCTTCGCGCATCTCTGCCACCGAGGCGGCCCTGTTGCCGGCTCGATGAGCGACGGCTCGAAGGTCAGCTCTGTGACGCCGGTGAGCAGGTGCGCGAGTGCAGCGTGCAGGCCGCTGGTGAGCAGGCCGTTGTCAAAGGCGTAGCACGCGTCCACGTCCACGGCGGCGTCCGCGGGCCAGTTGATGCAGCCGTCCACGGTGTACAGGTCCATCATGAGCTGGTTCTCGTCGCTCGAGTCCTTGAAGGTGCCCGGGATGTCAAACTGCGGCGTGCCGTACAGCAGGCTCGTGTGGATGTAGGTCAACTCGGCCACGCGGCTGCGAACGTCGTCGGCATGCGCCGCGTAGTCGATGACCTCGTCCGTGACCGGGTGGCGAAACATGCCGGCGGCGCTGGGCTCTCGCAGGCTGCCGGTGAGCCCACATGCGCAGCTCGTGCGAGACGTAGCGCGACTTCATGCGGCGGTACCCGGCAAAGTTGGCCTCTCCGGGCGCGCCGAGCGTGTTGAGCCGCGCGTCCTCAAGCAGCCAGAGCATGACCACGCCGTTGAGGACGGGCACGAAGAGCAAGCTGCTGAGCTTGACGGCGATCTTGAGCTTGCGGATGCTGCACAAGGTGGGCTTGGTCGCCTCCTCGCTCTTCGAGCGCCCGCTGCCCTTGTTGTCAACGGGGACCACCTTGTTGCCGCCCGCCGCCCCCTGGCGCCTGCCTGGCGGTGGCACGCCCGGTGGCTTGGGACCTTTGTGGTCCTCCTCGTCCTGCAGCATCGCTTGCGAGAACAGCTTCCGCCCATCGACGCCGAGCGCATGAAGCCACCGCCTTCGCTGGTCGTGTTGGTGATTGCCGCCTCCGTTCCACCGGCGCCGCCCGCCTGACGGTCGCCGCTGTGCACGAGGAGCAGACGCGCCTCGTAGCGCGCCGCGAGCTCCCGCGGGTCGCGATGGGATCTGGCGGAAGACGTCGAGGATCTCCGACTTGACGCGCTCGATCTTGCCGCCGTTGCCCAGCAGCGGTAGAGCGTGATGAGGATGACCAACGCGAGGCCGCCCACGAGGATAAAGGTGCTGTCGCGGAACTGCACCACGGCCGCGTCGAGGCTGGAAGCCGTGTGGTTGGTGAACAGGTCCGTGGTCTCCTCGAGGGCGTGCAGCGGCGAGCCCTGCACCCCGTCCAGGTTGCCCATGAGCATGAAGGAGACCGGTCGGTCTCCCTGAAGTGACTCACGTTCAAGCTCGCGGCCTTCTCAGCGATCATGCACAGCGTCAGCGTGGCGTCGTACAAGCCCATCTGATCCAGCTTGAGCTCGCCGTTCTGCAGCACGGAGAGCAACCTCGGGCTCCTCGTAGATGGCCTGCAGGCGGCCGCCGATGCCGCCGCGGCGGTTGAACAGCTTGGTATCGATGGTCTTGAGCTTGTCCGCCGCCCACACGAGCTCTTTCCGCGCCTTGGCCTCCCACTCGGGCCCCAGCACGCCCTTGTTGACGAGGTTGAGCGAGTGCGCCGAGTAGGCAAAGGTCACGATGCAGAAGCGGCGCAAGCCGACCCGTTGAGCAGCACCACGTTGGCCTGAAACGCGTCCAGCACGCCCGTGCTGTCGCGGTACTTGAGGTAGAACAAGCAGCAGACGGCGATGCAGACGAGCAGATACAGCGCGAGCAGCTTCTTGAGCACAGGATCCATGGCGCCAGCGCTGCTGGCCGCAAGCTGCCGCCGCACGGTCTGCGCTTTGGTGCGCAGCGCGTCCACAGATCCCACCGAGGACCCGCCATCGCCGCTCCCGATCGCCGTCTTGCGCTTGGACTGCGTCGCCTGCGGCCCCGGCAAGCGCAAGCCCTTCGCAGCACTCTTCTTGCCAAGCTGCCCTCCAACACCCGCCACGCTCTCCTCGCCGCCCCCATCCGAACCCTCGCCGCCGCCCATGCTATCCGCGTCGCTAAGGCCGTCATCGCCGTCGTCCATATCGCCCGCACCGCGGCCCTCTTTAGGCCTCTCCAGCCGCTACGCGCCGCCCGCGTCGACGATAAGCACCGCCGTGACGCTGGAGTCCAGCAGCTTGTGCCGCACCGCGCGCACCGATATCCGAGGCTCGCGCTCGTCCTTGGGCAGGGCCAGGATCCGCGTCTCCTCGGCGCGCGTGAGCACGTGCAGCGTGTTGGCGCCGGTGCTCGGGTCGACGCGGATGACGACGCTGCGGGCGCGGGTTGAGTCGGTTTGGGACAGCTCGGCGTAGTTGTCGAAGAGCGTCGTGGCCGGCACGCCGCTGCGGTGGCCGGTGGCGAGCGCCTCGGCCAGCGCGCTGGAGGCCTCGAAGAAAGCCGTGTTGCACTGGCGGCTCATGCCCGCTAGCACGTCGTCCTGCGTCATGATGATGAACTCTGGGCCGGGCGGGACCGCGGCGAAGAGCAGGTAGATGGAGAGCGAGTCGTCCGCCACGTACGCCTTGAGCTTCATGTCCACCTCGATGGCGGCGCCGCCGCCCGAGCGCACGAAGGTGCGAAGCACCGTGTCGAAGATGTCGTCGTCGCCGTCGTCGATGAAGCGCGTGACGATCTCCTGGAACCGCTTGCAGCGGCGGCAGCAGCAGCATGTCCACGTCGGCGCCCACCAGCGCCTGCGAGGGGACGTTGAGCACCGAGCAGGCGTGCTCGTTGGCCGAGACGATCTCGCCGGCCTCATGCCCGCCCTTGTTGCCCGAGTTGACGATGACCACGCCCACCGAGTCGCTGTGGATGTTGTCCAGGTTGACCGCGCCCTTGCTCTGGCTCTTGGTCTTGTGCAGCCGCATGGCCTTGGCGGCCACGGCGCGACCTGCGGCGGTGTTGTTCATCACGTCCGTGAGGAAGCCGCTGAAGAGGTTGTGCGCCTTGACCGAGGCCGGCGAGGCGTCGATGAGGCCCCGGTAGGCCTGGTACGCGCTGGCCGAGGACTTTGCGATGCTGAGCGAGAGGTTGCGGATGACCTTGACGTCCGGGCGGCGCTCCGAGAGCTCGTTCCAGAACCGGATGAGCTGTTTCACGCATCGCTCGTCGTGGACGAGCGCGTCGCGCAGGTACTTCTCGGAGCGCACGTAGTTGAGCACGTCCGCGCCGCCTGCGCTGGCCGAGCCCTCCTCGACGATGCGGTTGAGCTTGAAGACCAGAAAAGCCGAGTCCAAGCTCGTGCCGCGCTTGCGCGCCACGAGAATGGAGCGGCGCACGAGCGCCACGCGCTCCGGCAGCAGGTACATGAGCGTGTACGCGTTGAAGATGGCCACGATGCTTGAGCGAGCAAAGCGCTTCTCGCCCTCCATGTACCAGCGGTTGACCGTGGCAGCTCGCTCCGAAGCCACAGCGCGGTCCGCCTTGCCCAGGTCCGGAATGTACCCCGAGCCGATGCCCTGCAGGTAGAAGCGGCACTTGAGCTCCAGCTCGAACACGTTGGCGCACTTGTCCACGTCCGTGACCAGCAGCGTGTGCCGGCGGTAGTCCACCAGCACTGGCGTGAGCGGCACCACGAGGGCCAGCCCGCCAAACATGATGAGCGCCAGGGCGAGTCTTCCGGGTCGATCGAAGGCCACGCAGTGCAGCAGGTTGCACACTGCGATCCAGGCCAGCACGTTGGACAGCAGCGCGTGGAGACCGGTGGTGAAGTGGCTGTAGTACGGCTGGTACCAGGTCATGAGGAAGGCCATCAGGATCGACCACACCATGGTGTAGATGGGCCAGAAGAGGCGCATGACGCTGCCGTGCGGCACAGGACCACGCAGCGTGTGGAACAGCACCGGGAAGCTAACTTGACCAGCAGGTGGAGTAGCACGATGCGCGAGTGCGGCCGCGCAGAGGCCGCCGAGGAGGTGATGTGCGGGTCGAAGAGCGAGACGATGCCCAGCACGGCGGTGAAGAGGAAGCCCACGAGCTCGATGATGGTGAGGCCGGTCAGTGCGGTGCAGAACAAGCCCTCCTCGATGTCGCGGCACACAAACACGTTGCTCAGGACGCTGAAGATCGGCACGATGAGGAGCGTGGTGAGCATGGTCATGGCGCTGCGCAGCACGCCGCCTGCCCACGCGTGGCGTGCCTCGTGGTTGGCCCACGAGTAGACCACAAAGACCAGGTTGGTCAGCTTGAACGTCAGCAGGACGAGAAAGATCACCACCATGGTCTGCACGCCCGCTGCGTCGACCAGGTGCTGCCCAATCAGCGAGTAGGACAGCGCGTCTGCAAAGCTTGCCACGGCACTTGGGTACCCAAAGTCCATCAGCGTCGCCGTGGGAAGCACGTAGGCGCACATCTGGAGGCAGTCCAGCACCATCACCAAATACGTAAGCAGCCGCGAGTCGCTGCCGCGCTTGGTCATCGCATACAGCGCCCCGTTCAGCCCGTCCTTGGTCTTGCGCACCAGCGACTCGAGACCTTCTCCCCCGTTGCTGTCGTCCAGTCCGCCGAGGCCGCCCATGGCATCGTCCATGCGCCCCGGCGCCGTCGTGCCCGTCATTACGCTTTGGTCGGCACGCATCGCGCTGCTGCTGCTGCTGCTGCTGCTGCTGCTGCTTTGCTTGTGCGCTGCTGCTTATGCTTTGCTGCTACTCTGCCCCTTCATCTGCTTTCGCAAAAGCAGCGTCGTCTGCGACGCCGGCGCGATTTGCCCGTTCAACGGATACAGATGGGAGCGGAAAGCGCAGTGCGCAACCGACACTTTCCTCTGGTGCTCAATGGGCGACACTCGGCCGCGAAGCGAACAAGGAACGAGGCCGCAGGCTGAAGGGACTCGGCGCGACGTCGCGTGTAATGGCGGTTATCGCCCATCCAGTCTCTCGCTGCTGGTAACAAGTGCAAGAGCGGTCAAGAAGCGGCTGGGCACCTGCGCCTATGCGCGCGTTGGCGCCCGCGTGCGCGTGAAGCAGCTGGATGTAGCAGGTATGGTGGTACTTATCGGTCGGTTGCTGTCGAGGGAAGGCGGGGAGAGCTTGCTCTACTTGTTCCTCTTTGCAGGCTTCCGGGTGGCCTCGGGCGCCCTTCGGGTGGACCTTCTTGGTGACCTCTTCCCTGGCCGAGTTTCGGCGCTTGCGAGCGCGCTGCTGGCTGCGGACCTGGTCGTCGCCGAACTGCGTGACGAAAATCTTGCAGCTGCTGCAGGTTGTCCACGACGTCCTCGGGGATGACCACGAGCAGGCTGCGCGTGTGCTTGACCTCCTGGTCCAGGTTGCGGAGGATACCGGCCACGAAAAACACGTAGCACAGGACGTACGCGCTGACGGAGAGGACCATGACGATGAACATGGCGTTCTGAGTGCGTTCGAGCTTGAAGCCCGTCTTGGCCGCCAAGGCCTTGATGACCGTGGTGAGCTGCGGCTGCATGTACGTGCCCTCAAGCTCGAGCAGCAGCGCCAGATCCTCTCGTGCCAGGGCCTCGCGCAACTCTGCCACCGAGGCGGTCCTGTCGCCGAGCTCGATGAGCGACGGTTCGAAGGTCAGCTCTGTGACGCCGCTGAGCATGTACGTGAGCGACGGATGCAGGCCGCTGGTGAGCAGGCCGTTGTCAAAGGCGTAGCAAGTCCACGTCTACAGCGGCGTCCGCGGGCCAGTTGATGCAGCCGTCCACGGTGTACAGGTCCATCATGAGCTGGTTCTCGTCGCTCGAGTCCTTGAAGGTGCCCGGGATGTCAAACTGCGGCGTGCCGTACAGCAGGCTGTGTGGATGTAGGTCAACTCGGCCACGCGGCTGCGAACGTCGTCGGCATGCGCCGCGTAGTCGATGACCTCGTCCGTGACCGGGTGGCGAAACATGCCGGCGGCGCTGGGCTCTCGCAGGCCGCCGGTGAGCCACATGCGCAGCTCGTGCGAGACGTAGCGCGACTTCATGCGGCGGTACCCGGCAAAGTTGGCCTCCCGGGCGCGCCGAGCGTGTCAACCTGCGCCTCCTCGAGCAGCCAGGTGGCCAGGCCACCGTTTGATTATAGGCACGACGAGCAAGCTGCTGAGCTTGAGCCCGACACGGAGCTTGCGAGCTGAGAACATGCGCGGCTTTTGTTCCGAGCCCTCCTCGAGTCGTCGCACCGAGGCGGTCCCCCTTGGCGGTTTGATCACAGCCGATCGAGCACCAGCGCCAGCGCCAGCGCCAGGCTTGTGCGGCTTGAAGTCATCGCTTGACTTGGAGTTGGATTTGACCAGGCCAGCGTCCTCTGAGCCGCCAAAGCTTCGCAAACTGGCAGTCGCGGCGCAGCAATGCCAAGCTGCTATCGCCGCCGCCGCCGCCGCCGCCGCCATGCCGTGTTAGCGCTCGGGGTGGACTTCAAGTTGTTGTGGTCATTGCGAAAGGAGGTCTGGCGGTGCATTGGACTGGCCGACTCGCCGCTGCCGTGTACGATGGCAAGGCGCGCCTCGTAGCGCGCCGCCAGAGACCGCGTCGTGGTGGTCGGGATCTGGAAAGACGTCGAGGATCTCCGACTTGACGCGCTCAATCTTGCCGCCGTTGCCCACGAGCGGGTAGAGCGTGATGAGAAATAACGAGCGCGATGCCGCCCACGAGGATAAAGGCTCTCGCGGAACTGCGCCACGGCCGCGTCGAGGCTGGAAGCCGTGTGGTTGGTGAACAGGTCCGTGGTCTCCTCGAGGGCGTGCAGCGGCGAGCCCTGCACCCCGTCCAGGTTGCCCATGAGCATGAAGGAGACCGAATCGGTCTCGTGTACTCCTCCGCGGATACTCGCGGCCTGCTCTGCTACGGTCGTGAGCGTCAGCACGGCGTCGTACAGGCCCATCTTCTCCAGCTGAAGCTCGCCGTTCTGCATCGAGGAGAAGATCACCTCGGGCTCCTCGTAGATGGCCTGCAGGCGGCCGCCGATGCCGCCGCGGCGGTTGAACAGCTTGGTATCGATGGTCTTGAGCTTGTCCGCCGCCCACACGAGCTCTTTCCGCGCCTTGGCCTCCCACTCGGGCCCCAGCACGCCCTTGTTGACCAGGTTGAGCGAGTGCGCCGAGTAGGCAAAGGTCACGATGCAGAAGCGGCGCAAGCCGAGCCCGTTGAGCAGCACCACGTTGGCCTGGAACGCCCAGCACGCCCGCGCTGTCGCGGTACTTGAGGTAGATGGTGCACACCACCACGCACACGACGAGGTAGAGTCGCAGCAGCCTCTTGAGCACAGGATCCATGGCGCCAGCGCTGCTGGCCGCAAGCTGCCGCCGCACGGTCTGCGCCTTATTGCGCAGCGCCTCCTGAGACGTCACGGAAGACCCGGTGTCACTGCCGCCAACGCTGCCAGGATTGCGGCGTCTTGGCGCTCGTCTGGACCCTTCTGGAGCTGCCAGCGTTGTCTCTTGGCCACTGGCGAAACCGGCCGCGTGGCTCCGCTCACTTGACCGTCATCATCGTCATCGTCGTCGTCATCGTCGTTGCCAAAGCCGCCGGTGGAATCCACGTCGCAGTCACTATCGACATCGTCGTCACCAATGCCATTACCGCGGGTGCCGTAGCCGCCTTTGGCACGCGGGCGTTGCAGCTCGGACACGCCGCCAGAATCTGCGATCTGCACGGCGATGATGCTCGAGTCGAGCATATCGTGCGTGACGCAGCGAAGCAAGACGCGCGGCTCGCGCTCGTCCTTGGGCATGGCGAGCAAACGCGTCTCCTCGGCGCGCGTGAGCACGTGAAGTAGTGCCCCGCCGCCAAGCGTCGGTGGCGCAGGGCGCAACACGGCGCTCCGCGTCTGCGTGGCGGAGCCCTGCGACAGCTCGGCGTAGTTGTCGAAGACCTTGCTGCATGAGGCGGCGCGACCGCGGGTTGCAAGCTCCTCCTGCAGCTCGTCCGCGCAAGGGTAGAAGGCCGAGGAGCAGACGCGGCTGAGGCCGGCAACGCATTGTCTGGCGTCATGAGGATGAATTCGGGGCCGCCCTGGACGGCGGTGAAGAGCACGTAGATGGAGCGAGTCGTCCGCCACGTACGCCTTGAGCTTCATGTCCACCTCGACGGCGACGCCGCCGCCCGAACGCACGAAGGTGCGAAGCACCGTGTCAAAGATCCTGTCGTCGCCGTCGTCGATGAAGCGCGTGACGATCTCCTGGAACCGCTTGTGCAGCGGCGGCAGCAGCAGCATGTCCACGTCGGCGCCCACCAGCGCCTGCGAGGGGACGTTGCACCGAGCAGGCGTGCTCGTTGGCCGAGACGATCTCGCCGGCTACGTGGCCGCTCTTGATGCCCGAGTTGACGATCACGAGGCCCACCGAGTCGCTGTGGATGTTGTCCAGGCTGGCCGCGCCCTTGCTCTGGTTCTTGGTCTTGTGCAGCCGCATGGCCTTGGCGGCCACCGCGCGACCTGCGGCGGTGTTATTCATCACGTCCGTGAGGAAGCCGCTGAAGAGGTTGTGCGCCTTGGCCGAGGCCGGCGAAGCCTCGATGAGGCTGCGGTAGGCCTGGTATGCGTTGGCCGAGGACTTTGCGATGCTGAGCGAGAGGTTGCGGATCTTGCTGGCGTCCGGGCGGCGCTCCGAGAGCTCGTTCCAGAACCGGATGAGCTGTTTCACGCAGAGCTCATCTTGCGCAAGCGCCTCGCGCAGGTACTTCTCGGAGCGCACGTAGCTGAGCACGTCCGCGCCGCCCGAGGAGCTCGAGCCCTCCTCAACCAGGCGGTTGAGCTTGAAGACCTGGAAGGCCGTGTCCAGTCCCGTGCCGCGCTTGCGCGCCACGAGATGGCGCGGCGCACGAGCGCCACGCGCTCCGGCAGAGGATGTGCGCATTGAAGACGGCCAGGATGCTTGAGCGAGCAAAGCGCTTCTCGCCCTCCATGTACCAGCGGTTGACCGTGGCAGCTCGCTCCGAAGCCACGGCGCGGTCCGCCTTGCCCAGGTCCGGAATGTACCCCGAGCCGATGCCCTGCAGGTAGAAGCGGCACTTGAGCTCCAGCTCGTACACGTTGGCGCACTTGTCCACATCCGTGGCTAGGAGCTTGTGCCGGCGGTAGTCCACCAGTACTGGCGTGAGCGGCACCACGAGTGCCAGCCCGCCAAACATGATGAGCGCCAGCGGGGACACGCGCTCGCTGTGCCAGAAGATCGTGCAGTGCAGCAGGTGCACACTGCGATCCAGGCCAGCACGTTGGACAGCAGCGCGCGGAGACTGGTGGTGAAGCGGCTGTAGTACGGCTGGTACCAGGTCATGAGGAAGGCCAGCAAGATAGACCACACAGTGGTGAAAATGGGCCAGGCCAGGCGGAGCGTGTCGCTCGGACCGGCTGTCGCAGGCCCTGAAACAACATGGCAAAGGTCACCTTGCTGAAGAGGTGCAGCGTCGTGATGCGCGAGTGCGGACGCGCCCGAGGGCGCCGAGGAGACGATGTGCGGGTCGAAGAGCGACACGGCCACCAGGATAGCCGTCAGCACAAAGCCGAGGCACTCGATGATCGTGACCGGCAGCAGTCCGCTACACAGCGCCTCGTCCTCGATGCCGCGGCACACGAACACGTTGCTCAGGACGCTGACGATGGGGATGAACATCAGGCCCGCCATGAAGGTCATCGTGCTGCGCAGGAGCCGGATCGCCCACACGTGTCGGAACTGCTGATTGGCCCAGGCGTACATGACGTACACGAGGTTGGTCAGCTCCAAGGCCACCAGGACGAGAAAGATGATCACCATGGTCTGCACGCCGAACGCGGTCGTCAGGTGCTTGGCGATCAGCGAGTACGAGAGCACATTCGCAAAGCTGGCCACTGCGTCGGGGTACCCAAAGTCCATGAGCTCGGCGGCCGGCAGCACGAAGGCGCACATCTGCAAGCCGTCCAGGATCATCGTAAAGTACGTCAGCACGCGCGAGTCGCCGCGCGCTTGGACATGGCAAACAGCGCCCCGTTCAGCCCTTCCTTGGCCTTGCGCACCATAATCTCCAGGCCTTGAGTGGGCGAGGCGTCATCTAGCGCGCCAAAGGCATCGTCCGTGCGCGCCGGGAGGTGCATCGACGACTGCGCGACGCTTCGGTCCCCATATCGTCGCTCGCTCGCTCGTTCGCTCGTTCGCTCGTTGGCTCGCTCGGCCTCTGCGTGCGTACCGTCTCACTCGCCGTCGGCCGCTGCTGTCGCCGCCTTCGATCGCGATGCCACCGATCTCAATGCTCGCGTCCAGCTCTATCAAAGCCGAGTCGAGGCGCGCCCCCAGCAGGTCCTGGTACCACCACCCAACGGACACGGCCACGGACTATACAGCGGTCCTCGGTGACCCCACTGCCGCGCCATGGCGGCGCGAAAGGCTGCCTCCGAATCTCGGTCCCACGTGTCCGTGCTGATGAATAAAATGCCGCCTCCTCCGCCGCTGGCTAGACCTTGTCCAATCAGAGCCACGCGTTCCGAAACCAGCACCGCGATTCGCTTATTCTCCGAAGCTCTGCCAGCGCCTCTCACTGCGCACGCTTCGAGGCCGCCGCTCTCACGTATCCATCCGCCTTCTCCGGCTCAGCGCCCTCCAAACCTAAGTAGTAACCGGCCGGCAAAGCAACTTGCCCGTTGAACGGGCAAAAAATTGCGGCAAAAATTTGCTCGCTCTCTTGAAATCAAACCTGAACGCAGAATGCGTGCATTCCAACCTGAACGCGAAATCAAGAAAAAAAACCGGCCCAGAACCGGCCCGGAACCGCGTCCGCCACGCGTCCCCTCCTCGTGCATGAGACAAACGGCACGTGCAAATTCACGTGCTGGGACGGAGTTTGATGTGGCGTTGGCCGTCGTCGTGCTTTGTCTGGGTTTGTTTCCACGAGCCAGGTCGCTGCGGGTGGCACGGCTCGAGCTCACGCCGCCGAGAAAACAACTATCGCTGCCGCCCGCTCACCTTTCCGTCTGGCTGGCAGCTGGCAGAGGCAGGCAGGCAGGAGGGAGGGAGGAAGGGAGGGCAGTCTTCGCGTGTCGCCGCAGCGTCGGGTCGATCGATCGATCGATCGATCGATCGCCCTGCGTGCTTGGCAGAGAGAGCGCTTGCGGTGGCGGGTGGCAAGTGCCAACGCAGAGCAGTTCGCAGCGGCGGTGGCGGTGGCGGTGGCGGCGGGCAATGGGTGGTGGCCAGAGCAGCGCCGTGCCGCGCATTCCTGCGCCTGCTGGCCCTGCGGGCGTCGTGGGACGCGTCCGATTCAGGGTGCCCGAGGGCACAATGGCCACGGTGTTCTACCCGGCTCGAGATATTGTAGCGATCCCAGGCAACGCCCAGCGGCAGCGGCAGCGGTGGCGGCAACGCAAGCGACGAGATGCCACGCCGCATTCGCGACGCGAGGCAGCTCGAGGCGTTGCCGCTGCGCTCCAGCTGGGTCCACGTGCCAAGAAAGCGCTGGCCAACGCGGTCTGCGTCAACGTGATCGAGACGCAGCGCCGGCGGCACCTGCCGCCCAGGACGGCAAGCTCGGCATCGTGGTTTCTCGCACGGGCAGAACGGGCACAGCGAGTGGCACACCAAGGTCTGCAGCGACATGGCCTCGCACGGGAACGTGGTGCTCGCCGTAGAGCACGAGGACGGCAGCGCCGCCTACGCACAAGAAGCGGGAGCGCGTGAGCCAGTGCGCATCCTGGCGCCGCCGCGCGGCCATGGACGCGTCCGTGCGGTCCAACGTGGGCATCTTTCGCGCCCCGTTTCTCGCGCAGCGGCGGCAGGAGCTGCTCGCCGCGCTGCGGCTCGTGGTGGACGCGGACGTGAACGCCATGGGCCCCGAGCTGGTGCGCTTGGCGCAGTTGCTGCGCCTGGCAGACCGCTCGGCCGCGTGGCTTGCGGGCCACTCGCTTGGAGCTGCGAGCGTGGTGTACGCGTCGGCCATGGGCACGAGCATGAGCGTCGAGGCGCACCGCGTCAAGGGATTGGTGCTGCTCGACCTGTGCGTTGCGGCGCTGCCGGAGGAGGTCACTGACGCGGGGTTTCCGCGGCCGGCGCTGCTGGTGACCTCGGAGGAGTTCGAGGACAATTGCCAGCTGCATACCATGCTGGGCGAGATGATGGCCGTGCGTGGCACGTTCCGAGCGGCGGGCATCGTGCTCAATGGCTGCTCGCACCTGCAGCTCAGCGACGCGGCCTTCACGCTGCCGGGAGTAGTGGGCGGCACGGGCGCGGACCCGCGCGTGCAGAGCGCCGTGGGCGACGCCATAGCCACGTTCTTGAGAGAGGGCGACCGTGCGGACATGGCCAGCGTGGTCAAGCGCCACCAGGGGTCGGCGGCGCTGTACCCGAGGGCAAAGGAGCGCGTTGCCAAGTCCACGCAGATATCGGCGCCGCGCCGCGTCCGGCGGGGCTCGCCAGACCGCCAGAGTGTCGCGCTCGTGCCCATTGTGGAGGCCATGATCCCCGCCGCGACGGCGTAGACGGCGGCGGGCCCGGCACGGCCAAGCCCGGACGGCAAGCTCAGCACGGGCGGAAGCTAGCATAGACAGCACCATTGACGGCCAAGACGACTGACAACGACGAGGACTAGCCTCGATTCTGCAGTAAACCTAAATCTGCTGCTTGGCGGCCGCTGCGCTCTGCTCTTGGCGCGGCGCTGGCAGCGCTGCGAGAGGAGCAGGGCGCCCATCCCGCGCGGCCTGTCCCGCCGGGCTTGTGTGACACGTCGACCTCTTGTCCCTCACACGAGGAAGGACGGGCAGCGAGGCGGCGGCGCTGCGCAATGGTGGGTGGCAACGGAGGCCGACTTGCCGCGGCGATCCACGAGTCCAGGTCGCGGCGCAAACACGTTCTCCACCCTTCTTCGCGCCAGCGAGAAGGCGCGCAGAATAGCGAGAGCTGCGGACTCGCTTGCCGCTGGGCTCCGGCGATCCACGGGTCCAGGATCAAGGTCGCGGCGCAAAAAGTCACCACCTCCTCGTACACCTTTTCCTCCAGCCTTTGCCTTCAGCGAAAGGAAGTTGGCCGACTACGGCGCGGGCGAGGGAGGAGCTGCCAGAGCCGCTGTGAAAGCGGCGAAAGGGGCCCGTCTGTGGCGGCATATCCCGCTGGAAATCGGCGATCCACGAGTCCGGGCGGAGAGAGGTCATGGTTGCGGTACAAAACTTGGCAGCCTTCGCAGCGGCAGGGAGCAGCAGGTGACAGGGTGATGGAGGCTCAGGCGGTGCTCGGTTCTTTCTCACGCCTTGTCCAGCGCTCAGGTCAAGTCCATGGACGCGCTCTGGAGCCTGTGAGGGAGACGGCAATTGTGCTCGCAAAGTTTGCCGTAGTGTGGTGAGTCCAGCCTCGAGCCCTGGCTGACACGTGAGCAGAGAGCGCGGAGGCAATGGACCAAACCGGAATGGTGGACACGGCCCGTGACAATACATGGCGCCGCGGCGCTACCAAATTGCCGCGAGACAGACCCTGAATGCCCTCGGCAGAGATGGATTGTGCCACGCCAGAGCCAGCGCGAGGACGAGCGCCAGAGCAACCTCGTGCTCGATCTCCGCCGTCGCGGGAGGCGGTCGTGCGTGTGCTTCAGCGGCGAGGAGCCGCACCAGTGTGGGTACGTGCCAGTGGTCAGGTGCTCGAGTGCGCCGAGGACGGCTCCGCGCGGCGTTTGGTCGGGTCGAGCGGGAGTGCGGTCAAGTTTGACGACGGGCAAGAAGGGCATGCGCACGTGGACCACGCCTTTGAACGGCTGGCGGGCGTGCTGGAGCTGAACGAGGTGTTGGAGAGCGCGCGGAATAGCGCCACAATTCACCTCAAGGACGACGTGGTGGATCCCGTCGTGCGACGAGTGCAGCACATGCTTGCGCGTGGCGTGGCCATGGACGTGGACTTGCGGTTCCCACCGGCGCTCACGGGGCGGTGCAACGCCGCGAGGGTCAGGCAGGTGCTAAGCAGCCTGCTGGGAAGCGCAGCAGCGCTCACCGACTACGGCTTTGTGCGCGTTGTGGTCACACATCATGAGACGGCAGGAGAGCTCATGTTCCGCGTGGAGGATTCACGACAGCCAACCGACTTGCCGGCATTGCACGACCTGGACGTCCATTTGGCGCACCAAGAGGTGTCACGCATGGGCGGCAAGCTCTGGGCCAGCGAGCGCTACGACTCTGGCGTCCGCGGGCGGAAGGGCGTGCGCCTCTGCTGCTCGTTTCCGTTCACGAGTCACAAACTGTCGGCGCGAGGGCATTCTATGGCCACGCGCTCTGCCGCAGCCGCCATGACGCCGAGGGCGCTGTCGCAAATCGGCCCGTCAGCCGGCGACAAGCGGCAACACCAAGAGGACGAGCAGCAGCACCAAGAGGACGGGCAGCAGCACCAAGAGGACGGGCAGCAGCACCAAGAGGACAGGCAGCAGCTTCAAGAGTGCTTGCAGCACGAAGAGTGCTTGCTGTCCTCGTCACCCTCGTCGTCTTCGGTTTCGTTCTCAGGCCCGGAGTCCCCGTCAAGCGCTGCAGACCTGAACGAACGGCCGATGCAGCAGCTTGCACGCAAGACGCGCAGCGATCAACAACCGCGCCCCATGCCATCGTCGGCCGAGGCGCAAGTACTGTAACACACGTCACAATCGATCGATCGATCCAACTTGACCCACCTCTGTCCTCTGTCCTCATAAAGAGCACGGAGCTAGGCGTTGTCTTAGTTGTATCACCTCAGCGAATCCGGTAGATACATCAGCCCTGTATAGGACCTCATAAGACCCTATCATTCGAACAGTCCTATCGAAAACCCTATTCGACCACTTGGCTTAGAATAAGTTTTCAACGTAGGGAATTAAGCTCTTTTGAGTCAAGTCCTCTTCCATCTCACACCGCGGCATGCTCCAGTGCGCGGACTCTCGCGCCCATAGGAACCAAGCTGTGAGCTAGCTACTACTAGAGTACGCCAATCTTGGAGCTGGATGGGCGACGAATGAGCACAGTCCTCATGGATCTTTCGCCACGGAATCGGCGCTGACGCGGCCGACGTCACCCGTGCATGGGTCGCGCCTTGGACAACCATGGACTCGGAACCGCCCGCTCTCGCCTCGCCTGCTTGCTTGCTCGCTTGCTTGCTCGCACGCGCATGCGTGCCCACGCTCGCTGGACAAGATACTCACGCACGCACGCTCGCACACATGCATGCACGCACGCGCGCGAGTGCTTTGAAAGCCAGCCCGTGCGCTGAAGAATCACGCAGTCAGTCAGCCAGCGATGATCCATTTCCTGGCAAGGTGGACATCAGGCCTGGCAGCCCACCGCCATGGCCATTGAGGTCGCGCACACATGCACACACCCTGGACGACGCGCTGTCCTCCTTGCAGAGTTGCAACGTTGGCTTGGTGTGCTCTCACGACCGAGCATCCCACGCCCGCCCAGCGGCCCTCGCCGACGGGACACCCCCGCTCGCTCGTTGGCCTGGGCTCCTCCTCTGCCATGGTTCGATCAAAAGCCGCTGAAGCTCTGTCCACGTGGACACACCTCTCCCCCCTCGCCGCCCTGACTTGGACTGAGCAGCAAGAAGCAGGAGCAGCAGCAGCAGCAGAGGCGGCGGCGACGCAACAAAGCTGAGCAGACCCACAACGCGAGCGAGCAGAACAGCAAGCAACTCGAAAACAACAACAACAACAACAACAAGACAAGATGGCTGACGAAGAGGTCCAGGCGCTCGTGGTCGACAACGGCTCGGGCATGTGCAAGGCCGGCTTTGCCGTGATGACGCCCCGCGCGCCGTCTTCCCGTCCATCGTGGGCCGCCCCAAGCACCCGGGTATCATGGTCGGCATGGACCAGAAGGACGCCTACGTCGGTGACGAGGCCCAGAGCAAGCGTGGTGTGCTCACGCTCAAGTACCCGATCGAGCACGGCATCGTGACCAACTGGGACGACATGGAGAAGATCTGGCACCACACCTTTTACAACGAGCTGCGCGTCGCCCCCGAGGAGCACCCCGTGCTGCTCACCGAGGCCCCGCTCAACCCCAAGGCCAACCGCGAGCGCATGACCCAGATCATGTTTGAGACCTTCAACGTGCCCGCCATGTACGTCAACATCCAGGCCGTGCTCTCCCTGTACGCCTCGGGCCGCACCACCGGTGCCGTGCTCGACTCGGGTGATGGTGTGACCCACACCGTGCCCATCTACGAGGGCTACGCGCTGCCGCACGCCGTGCTGCGCATCGACCTTGCCGGCCGCGACCTGACCGACTACATGATGAAGATCCTCACCGAGCGCGGCTACTCGTTCACCACGACCGCCGAGCGCGAGATCGTGCGCGACGTCAAGGAGAAGCTGTCCTACGTGGCGCTCGACTTTGACGCCGAGATGAAGGCCGCCGCCGAGTCGAGCTCGCTCGAGAAGAGCTACGAGCTGCCGGACGGCAACGTCATCACCCTCGGCAACGAGCGCTTCCGCTGCCCCGAGGTGCTGTTCCAGCCCTCGTTCATCGGCAAGGAGGCCGCTGGCGTGCACGAGACCATGTTCCAGACCATCATGAAGTGCGACGTCGACATCCGCAAGGACCTGTACTCGAACATCGTCATGTCGGGCGGCTCCACCATGTACGAGGGCCTCGCCCAGCGCCTGGAGAAGGAGATGATCTCGCTCGCCCCGAGCAGCATGAAGATCAAGGTCGTGGCCCCGCCCGAGCGCAAGTACTCGGTGTGGATCGGCGGCTCCATCCTCGCCTCGCTCTCCACCTTCCAGCAGATGTGGATCTCCAAGCAGGAGTACGACGAGAGCGGCCCGAGCATCGTGCACCGCAAGTGCTTCTAAGCGCCGTCTCGTGACCGTGCCGCCCTTCGTCGAGGCTTGAGTGCTTCCGTGTGGGCGGCCGCCACGGCGCAGAACAAAACCGAAACGAAACGAAAATTGCAATCATGTCCTCCCAGCTCTCGCGCCGTCCCATCCACGACACCCACCCGCGCTGCCAGCTCCTCCTCCTCCTTCCAGCCATCTGCTACGTACGTACGGTACGTACTTAAGTTCCAGTGCGGCGCCGTAGCGCCTCGCCAGAAACGCTCTGTTTCACGACCCAGGGTCTCCGGCGTGCTGCGCAGAAGCCACAGGAGACCCGGGGAGGGAAACTTCGGTTTCCGCAGCGAGTGGTTCGCACGGGCGAGAGCAGCCAGGCAGGTCGCCCAGACCTGCAACTCGAGCTGCCGTGCACAAGGTTATTTCGATTCGATAAGCCTAGCTAGCACGCTAGCGCGAGCACGGAGTGAGGTAGCGAAGGCCCAAGGGCCCCTGCACCAGGGTGATGGTCACCTCACACGCCCAGCAAGGGCCACCGGGCGGCGCGACGCCGCCCGCAGTCCAAGCGTCCCCGCCCGCGGCGCCTGGTCCGCCCCATGGCCAACACCAGGATCTGCATCAGGCACTGCAGCAGCAGCTGCCCCCGTAGCAGCACGAGGACCCGCCCCAGCCGGCGCAACCGGCCCACCAGGAGCCCCCCTCGCCACCTGCGCCCGATACCCACGCGATCCTCATGCAGGTGGCCCAGAGGATCGATCAGATGCAGCAGCAGCAGATTGTAGCAGATGCAGCACATACAGCTCATGCAGCACATGCAGCACATGCAGCACATGCAGCTGCAGCCGCAGCCGCAGCAGCAGCCGCAGCAGCAGCAGCAGCAGCAGCAGCAGCAGCAGCAGCAGCCGCACCCACAACACCTGCACAATCTGCAGTTGCAACACCAGCCGCAACTGCAACCACCGGTGCTGCCGCAGCAGCCGCAGCCCCAGCTGCAGCAGCCACAGCCGCAGCACCAACCGGCGCCACAACAGCCGGAGGCGGGTCCACCAGACTCCCCCTCCGCCCAGTGAGAGTGGCGGCCCCACTGGCCACCAGGCGGACGACGCGGGCGCCGATGCCGCCGTCCAGTGCGGCACTCGTGTCACCCGCGGGCAGGCCTCTGCGCCTTCCGGGTAGCCCGCCAGCGATTGCAGCAGGTTGGGCACTCGCCTCAAGTCCCCTTTGGGCGCCTCCAGTGCGGCACTCGTGTCGCCTGCAGGCAGGCCTCTGCGCCTTCCGGGTAGCCCGCCAGCCATTGCAGCAGGTTGGGCACTCGCCTCAAGTCCCCTTTGGGCACCTCCAGTGCGGCACTCGTGTCGCCTGCAGGCAGGCCTCTGCGCCTTCCGGGTAGCCCGCCAGCTATTGCAGCAGGTTGGGCACTCGCCTCAAGTCCCCTTTGGGCACCTCCAGTGCGGCACTCGTGTCGCCTGCAGGCAGGCCTCCGCGCCTTCCGGGTAGCTCGCCAGCTATTGCAGTAGGTTGGGCACTCGCCTCAAGTCCCATTTGGGCACCCCAGTGTGGCACTCGTGTCACCCGCGGGCAGGCCTCTGCGCCTTCCGGGTAGCCCGCCAGCTATTGCAGCAGGTTGGGCACTCGCCTCAAGTCCCCTTTGGGCACCTCCAGTGCGGCACTCGTGTCGCCTGCAGGCAGGCCTCTGCGCCTTCCGGGTAGCCCGCCAGCTATTGCAGCAGGTTGGGCACTCGCCTCAAGTCCCCTTTGGGCGCCTCCAGTGCGGCACTCGTGTCGCCTGCGGGCAGGCCTCTGCGCCTTCCGGGTAGCCCGCCAGCTATGGCAGCAGGTTGGGCACTCGCCTCAAGTCCCCTTTGGGCCCCAGTGTGGCACTCGTGTCACCCGCGGGCAGGCCTCTGCGCCTTCCGGGTAGCCCGCCAGCTATTGCAGCAGGTTGGGCACTCGCCTCAAGTCCCCCCGGGGCACCTCCAGTGCGGCACTCGTGTCGCCTGCAGGCCGGCCTCTGCGCCTTCCGGGTAGCCCGCCAGCTATTGCAGCAGGTTGGGCACTCGCCTCAAGTCCCCTTTGGGCACCTCCAGTGCGGCACTCGTGTCGCCTGCAGGCAGGCCTCCGCGCCTTCCGGGTAGCTCGCCAGCTATTGCAGCAGGTTGGGCACTCGCCTCAAGTCCCCTTTGGGCACCCCAGTGTGGCACTCGTGTCACCCGCGGGCAGGCCTCTGCGCCTTCCGGGTAGCTCGCCAGCTATTGCAGCAGGTTGGGCACTCGCCTCAAGTCCCCTTTGGGCACCTCCAGTGCGGCACTCGTGTCGCCTGCAGGCAGGCCTCTGCGCCTTCCGGGTAGCCCGCCAGCTATTGCAGCAGGTTGGGCACTCGCCTCAAGTCCCTTTTGGGCACCCCCAACGCTCCACTTGTGTCGCCTGCAGGCAGGCCTCCGCCGCCCTCGCAAGCCAGCTCCTCCAGTCGGTGCCGGCACCCGCGATGCGTCACCTCGGGCACCCGCAGCGCGGCGCACGTCCCGCCAGTCGGCCAATCCGTGCCCCTGCCCGATGCTACGCCGACCACGCAAGTTGACTAACCCACTAACCCTGACAATGCGCCTCGGCACGGCAAGCGGCCATCAGATGGCCCCCTGCCAGTGCGTCAGGCGCACGGCCGGGTACCGGCACCTCCGCAGGAACAGCCAACATGAACCAGGTGCCTTTAGCCGCGACACACTGTACGGCCCGACGACGCAGGTCCAGCGCCAGCAGCCGCCGCAGCAGCCACGGGCCGCTGCTCAGCTCGCCGACGCGCCGGACGCGGTCGCCGCGCCCTGAGCGGGGCCGGCGTCGGCGCCACCCTGCGCGCCAACCCGGCCCACTACGAGCCCACCTCCACGTGGCCTGCCCACGCCCGTCCGGGGCGGCAGCCGCGCGAGGCGGCATCTCCATCGCGCATATCTACAGCATGAGCTGCGCGGGCCCAGCGGCCCCGCGCGCTCTCTAGCCGCATCGAGCCCTGACCGCTCGACGACGCGGTGAACAACGGGGGAAGGAAGACGCCACGAGCGACCAGACCTCTGACACGGCCGACAAACGGGGAAGCGCGAGGCGGCGGCCGAGCCAAACCTCTTTGCCGTTCATCATGTCTTCCTTCTCCCAAGCCTGCACCAGCAGGAACCCCATTGCGTAAGCGGCGACGCCTCGTCACGAGTGACACCACCCGCGACCAGGGAGGAGCGTCGTAGTCGACGGGCGTCCAAACCACGAGCCAAAGGGAAACGCTCTGTTTCACGACCCAGGGTCCGGCGTGCTGCGCAGAAGCCACAGGAGACCCGGGGAGGGAAACTTCGGTTTCCCGCAGCGAGTGGTTCGCACGACGGCGAGAGCAGCCAGGCAGGTCGCCCAGACCTGCAACTCGAGCTGCCGTGCACAAGGTTATTTCGATCCCACCCACCGTCCCGGCCTCCGTAAGGCCGGCCGGTACAGTAGCCCAACCGCCCTTACGTAGGCACCAGGCCCGCCCGCCAGCGCGAGGCGGCGGCCGAGCCAAACCTCTTTGCCGTTCATCATGTCTTCCTTCTCCCAAGCCTGCACCAGCAGGAACCCCATTGCGTAAGCGGCGACGCCTCGTCACGAGTGACACCACCCGCGACCAGGGAGGAGCGTCGTAGTCGACGGGCGTCCAAACCACGAGCCAAAGGGAAACGACAGAGTCCTCACCTTTCGATCGATCGATCGATCGATCCACAAAGAGGTCCGACTCATCGATCGATGATCCTCGCTCCATCGATCGATCCATCCCCGAAGCGAAAAACTACAGTACCGGTACCGGTACCGGTACCGTAAGTGAAGAAGTGTCCCAACAGAAAGATCCCAGAACAGGTCGCGCTCCGGAGGTCAAGCCTGCACGAACAAGTTGCACGAACCGGACAAGTAACCGGATCGTTCCATCGCTCACTGTCACAGTCAACTATTCACAGTCAGGTGAGCGAGTTGAGTGGGTGGGACACTCGTGTCCCATCCATCCTCAGAACGCACCGCTGGACTTTGGCTGGTTGCCTCGCAGCAGAACCGCAACGCCAGCGGCTGGAACCGGGCAGCCAGGCAGCCGACTAGCCGACAAGCCCATGGCGGAGATCAACCTCGCCTCTCTTTTCGAGGTCAAAGAGGACTCGAACCTCGACGAGCACGACCTCGAGGACGAGCACGGCCTCGAGGACGAGTACGACGCGTGGGCGCTCGCATCGCTCTTCGATGAGGCAGGCGACCTCGAGTACGACGCATGGGCGATCGCCAACCTGTTCGATCCAGCTCGTCCCGCCCGTCTCACCCCTTCGAGCGCGAAGTGGACCGCCTGGCGTCCTCCTCGCTCACCCAGGAGGCAGCGGCCGCCGCCTGGCGACGCCATAGGCGCCGCGCCGCCGCCACCGCGCCTGCGGCCCGCGCGGCGCGGCGCGCCATGCGCGAGTTCGTCGCCGCCTTCGCCGGCCTGAGCTTTGCGCAGGCGGGCAGGCCGCCGCGCAGCGACGATAAGCCCGCCCCGTGGCGCGTCAACGCGGACGGCGCGCTGGAGGTCTCGGCCGACGCGCGGCACGTCGTGGTGCGCGGGTGCGCGGCGCTAAAGTCGATCCCGCGGGACCTGCGGCAGCTGACCGGCGTGCTGCGGCTGGAGGGGTGCCAGGCGCTCGAGGCGCTGCCGAGCGGCCTGCGCTGCGGCGGATCGCTGGTCATATCGCGCTGCGAGAAGCTCCAGGCGCTGCCCGCGGATCTTGCGGTGGCCAAGACGCTCAAGGTCGAGCGATGCCACGCGATAGCCGCGGTAAACGGTGGCGTGAGCTGCCGCAAGCTCGACCTGCGCAAGTGCCATGGCCTGCGGCGTGTGAGCGGGCGCGTGGAGGCCGAGGAGGTGGTGCTGGATGGACTGCACAACCTGGAGGAGATGGACGGCGAGCAGGTGAACGTGCAGGGCGAGCTGGTCGTGAGAAAGTGCTCGGCGCTGGGCGAGCTGCCGCGCGCGCGGTGCGGATCGCTTGCCGTGCGGCGGTGCGCCTTCTTGCACTGCGCCAAGGGCGCGGCGGGCAGTCTTGGCGACGTGCTGCTTGAGAGGTGCCAGCGGGTGCAGCTCATGCCACGCAAGGTGAACGGCACGTTGACGCTTCGCTCGTGCCGTGGGCTGTACAGCCTCGGCCCGCTCGGCGTTGGCGGAAACCTGACCGTGGAGAAGTGCAGCGACTTGATCAAGGTCGCCGCCAAGGTAATCGGCGCGGCAGAGCTCTCGACTCTGCCAGCGCTGCGGCACGTCGACGTCGCCGCCGCGTCGCTCGGCGTGGCGCGCTGCGACCGGCTGCGCAAGCTTCGGCTGCCGCTTGGCGACCTTCGCTCGCTGCGCGTCAGCCGGTGTCGCAAGCTGGAGAGCATCGCGTCGCGGCGGTATCGCCAAGTAAGCGTGCAGTGCGGCATGGAGCTGGACGACTTGCCCCAGCTGGAAGAGTGCGCGCCCAATGCCTCGGCGCTGGTCGTGGGCGGCGATTTCGCGCTGCACAGGTGCCGCTGCTCGGGCGCTTGCCGCCTCTATCGCTGCCGCCGCTGCCGCGGGGCGCTAGCTGCAAGCTGCACTTGGTCGGCGTGCAGCCTCGCCTCGTGCAGCTGCTGGACCTCGAGTCGTGCTGCTCGGGGCGCAAGATCCGCGTGGGCCTTGCTCCACCTACTCGTGCCAATGCCGAGGCCGAGGAGAAGGAGGAGGAGGACGGCAACATGGCGCTGGCCAAGCTTATCCTCGCCGGTGCCAAGGCCGGCGTGGAGGTGCAGGTGGAGGGCGAGGTGGAGGACTTCGAGCCGACGAGCGACCAAGATCGCGAGGACGAGTTCGCCTTGCTGTCCGGCTGCGAACGCGTGGGGTCCATCGCCGTGGCGCTGGCCATGTGGAGCGTTCGCGCAGGACGCAGCATCAAAGCGGCAGAGCTCGGACGGCAGGCAGCGGCCGCAAGCGCGTTGGCCAAGCACGAGCGGCGGTCGCTTCGGATCTTTCTGAGCAAGCTGCACGGCGCCGTCGAGTTCAAGGGCGACGCCAGGCAGCAGCTGGCGCTGCGCGTGTGCTGCGCCATGGACTTCCTGCTGGGCGAGCACCGGGACCCAGACGCCGGCCGCAGCATGCTCCAGCGCATGGCCGACAGCGTGGACGCGTGCCACGACAAGCCGATCTGGGCGCTCAACCAGATGAGCCTCACGGCGCAGCTGGCGAGCGCCAGGGACGACCGCGAGGCGCTGCGCAAGCTCGGGCAGGGCGTGATGCGGCTCCAGGTGGTCCACGCGAAGGCCGCTGAGCACATCGCCGCCGACAACGACGACCCGGACGACGTGAGCGTGTACCTGAGCATGGAGGTGGCCTTGCGCGAGGAGCTGGAGCTGCCCGTGGCGGCCACCGCGCTGCACTTTCCCGAGTCGTGCACCGAGGCCATCGACGAGGCGCGCAAGGAGGCCTTATCGCTCTCGCAGGCCGACCTGGAGGCCTGGCTGGCGCAGTGGGCGCCCTGGCAGCGCCTTATGCGCGCCGAGCGCGCCGAGCGCGTCAGGGCCCGCGTGCGGGAGAGCGATACGCCCGGCAGGAGGCTGCAGCGCCTCGCCGAGGGGCGGCTCGACCTCGTGGGGGAGCCGATGGCCGACCCGGTGGCGGTCGGCGGCGGCGTGTGGAGCCTCGAGGACGTGCTGCGGCACTGGGTGGACTCGGGCAGGGACCTCGTGGGCGCGACGCTTGAGGAAGACACTGTCGAGGAGTTGCGCCTGCTCGAGGCTGCGCCTGGTCCGCCGGCGGCCGATGGCCAGGAGGCGGACAAGCAGAGCTACGCGGCGGCTGCCAAGTGCGAAGAGCCGCAAGAGGAGAGAGAGGCTTGAACACCAATGCATCGACTAACGAACAGCGTCTATCTCTCTGCCTCTGTCTCCTCTCTCCTCCTCCTCCTCCTCCTCCTCCAAGACGGCGAGGTGGTGCTAGAGCCTGACGTCGACGTTGCCGGTGACACGCCAAGGCAGGCAGGCACGCCAAGGCAGGCAGGCACGAGCTACTTGCCACCCTGTTCGTCATCCGAGACCTCCATCGCGTGCTGCGTCGCCTGGGGCAAAGATCTGTAGCGTCTGTCAGCTGGCCTGCTTGCTCGAGCTCGTCGACGGCTGGACGTCCCAGGGCGCCACCAGCTGCGCGTCCTCGCGCACCCTAACGCCGCCGCGGACAGTCCCCAGCTCCACGCCAGAGGTGTACCGGCCCACAAAGGCCGGCGGCAGGTGCCTGCCGTCCGGCACGGACAGCCAGAGCCGGAGCAAGTGCCGTGGCATGGCCGGGTCGTCCCTGTAGGCCGCCCGCGAGTGCCACACCGCATGGTTGTGCAGCAGCTGCACGTCGCCGGGCTCCAGGTGCATGCTAAGGCTGAGCCTCTCGGCCGCCTCGTCCGCCGCGTCGAGCGCCGCCTCCTGCTCGGCAGTGAGCGGCTCCAGCTCCGGGTGGTGAGCCGCCGCGCGGATGAAGCTCCGGTCGTACATGCTGTTCACCACCACCTCCGCCTCCGCCGCCGCCGCCGCCGCCTCCGCCTCCGCGTGGCAGAAGACGGGCATGAAGAACCACGGGTCGCAGCCCTTGGGCACCTCGCCCTTGCGGCTGTTGGGCAGCGGGCGCAGCAGGTGCGCCAGGTGGTCTGGCGATCGCTCCAGCAGGTCGTTGTGCACTGCGGCGCTGCTGACGACGCGGCTCTCGCCGCCAGCGGCCGCGGCGCGAAGGCACAGCAGCGCCACGAGGTCGGCCGAGTCCGTGTGGAAGGGCTGCGCGGCGTTGGTGGTGTATATCCGCGTCGTGGGGTCGCTCGCGTCGTGGCCGAGGTCGCGCACGTGGCCGAGGGCGTGGCCCTGCGCGTTCTGGCTCACGGGCGAGCCCCAGTGCAGGCCCAGGCCCACGAAGGCGCCGCAGACCTCGCGCCGCGTCCACTGCTCCACGGGCAGGCCGCGCAGGACCACCAGGCCCTGCGAAAGGGCCAGGCGCCGCAGGGCGCCGAGTCGCGGGCCGAGCACCGGCAGCGGGAAGTCGCGCTGCGCGGACTGCAGCTGGGAGAGCCGCAGGCCGTCGGCGGCAGGCCCGTCGGGCTGCTGGGCGAGAAGCCGCTGCGTGGCCGAGTGGAGGTCGGCGACTTCGGCGGGCGTGAGCGTGAAGCGCCAGCGGGAGGGTGCGCGCTGGAGGGCGCTTCCGGTCCAGACGGAGGCGCCCGTCGCGGCTCGCAGCTGAGCTGCCGCGGTCTTGGCAAAGGGCATCGGTCGGGTTTTGGCTCATTGTGTCGGCTGGCGCAAATCTAATGCTGGCGACTGGCGCAGTCATTGCGATGACGTGGCGCAGGTTGTTGGGACGACGCCGCCGGATGTCTTGTGATGAGCCAGCCACCACCCACCGCGGCTGCGCGTGGGCGAGGCTGTCGGGGCAAAGCCTGGAGTGCCGCGGCGGCAAGTGATCGTTCGCGCGGTCTGTGGCGCTGGGTGGGTGGAGATGATCGGGGCTGCGTCGCCGGCGGGGACGATGGCCGTGCGCTGGACGGCGTCGAGCGGGGCGTGACGCCGTCGCCTCCGCCAGCGTTTGCCGCCGAGGAGCAGGTTGGGCGTGGCGGCTGTTGCGGCTGCTCGTGGAAAGAGGTGTACGACGAGGTCGTGTGATACCTGACGTCGGAGAAGACGTACGCGCTGCCGATATTGTGCTGCTTCTTTCTTGGACTTCCACTGGGCGCCATCCTACTCTGGATCGCGCTCAGCTAGCTGACTCCACCAAAAGATGATTGAGTGTGTGCCGCGGCGGCTATGACGCACGCGGCGGAAACGCGGGCCACTCCGCGACGCCGACGCGCCGAGCCGCACCTCGCAACAACAACGACGACGACGACGACGATGACAGGATCCACTTCCGCTTGTGAAGGCAAAAATTTTAAAGGATGTATTCTGACCCTCACGGCAGTCGCCAACGGAGCTCAGGCAAGCTAACATGGCGCATTCTTGCAGGCTACATCATGCCGGCGCCGACCCGCGCCAGAAACACCGCATCGCTAACCCGAAATACGTAATTAAAAAGTAAAATTATTTTTCATTTCAAAAGGACATTTTTGTAACTTTACTTCTTGTTGGAGCAATGTTTTTATTTCAAATAAAAATACATGTTAATTTTATTGTACTGTTTTATTTATGTAACTATGTACTGCATATTTAATTCCGAAATAATTATAAGTCTAAGAGTATCAAATAAAAAAGAAAAACTTTTAATGTCCTAAACGATTGAATTTTATTCTTGAACTTGGTCAAAGAAGACACCAGAAAAGAGGGAGTTTGTGCCAGAGTCAACTGAGGTTGACCGACATGTGAGGCCGAGTCGATCGAGACTGGTTGCGAGGTTACCTGTAACAGCACATCCAACTTCGATGCCGGATTGGATTGCGGTTGGCCTTCTTCCAGAAAACAAGAGCCACGGTCGAGTCTGAATGACCGTCAACGGATTTGTTTTCTTGGATTCGCGAGGAAAGCGAGTTCCGGCTCTTGGCGTTGAGTGGCCGAGTGCCTGGACATCGTCAACGAATCTCTCCCTCCGTGCCGCTCTCTCTTCTGAGGCGGGGCTTGAGGCCTCTCTTGCGCATCAACGAATCCATCTTTGGGCAAGCAAGCTTTCATTCGCACATGCTCAAGCAAGTGCTTGTCCGTTGACAGTTCCAGGCTGAGGCGGCTCGAGCAGCAGACCTCGATCGGTGAGAGGACAGTGCAAGCAAGGAGCTGGTGAGCAAGACGACGAGCAGGACGATGGGGCGCTTTAGTGAAGCGCGCGGCGCCGCGATGGCGGTGCTCGTAGTGCTGTGCTTGCTGGAGCCGGCACACGGCGTGGAGACATACACGCAGATGGGATCGGGGCTATGTGTCGCGGAGGACGGCGCCTTGTTCGACCATCTTTCGGCACCGATCAACACCAACACGCTAGAGGGATGCACCGCTCATTGCTCCGAACGCGATAACTGCCTCGCTTCAGCGTCTCAGAGAACGGCTGGTGCTTTCTCTACTACGAGGACGGCATGATCGACCAGAGTTCCTACGACCAGTACTGGTACGAGTCGGACACCTACAATGGGCAGTGCCAGATCGGTGGCGTCGTTGAACCCGAGGAATGGCAAGGAATCCACACGTGCTACAAGCGAGACTCGACCGTGTCGCTCTGCGGGCCGACCCCGTCCCCAACTTCGTCGCCTTCTGCGACGCCGCCGGTCTACACGCTCATCGGCGAAGGCAAGTGCGTGGACGGAAGCTCGCAGGAGTTCGACTCCGTCTTCTCGTGGTACCCCGAGAATTCGCTTTCCCTCTGCGAGGACGCGTGCACGGCCAGCCCCAACTGCATCGCTTTCTACGGTGGGACTGGCGAAGGCACCCATTGCTACCTTCAGTACAGCGACGGAACCTTGACCGAGGGCGAAGCCGCCAGTGGGGATAGCTCTGACGACACCAAGGCGGGACAGGCCCCCATCGTGAGCACCGTTCCTTATTCTAGCCATTACTGCCACGTAAAGGGCACCACGGCGCCCTCGACCACGCCCACGGCCTCGCCTTCAACAGCGCCTTCATCGGCGCCGACCATGTCGCCGTCTACGACGCCGCCAGTCTACACGCTCATCGGCGACGGCAAGTGCATGGACGGAAGCTCGCAGGAGTTCGACTACGTCTACTCGTGGTACCCCCAGGTGACGTTCTCCGTCTGCGAGGACGCGTGCACGGCCAGCCCCAACTGCATCGGCTTCTACGGCATGGCTCACGAAGTCACCGAATGCTACCTTCAGTACAGCGAGGGCACCTTGACCGAGGGGGGCCGCTAGTGGGAGGAGCTTTGACGCCAGCAAGGCGGGACAGGCCCCCATTGCGAGCTTCGCTCCTTAGCCCACCATTCCTGCTACGTACAGGGCACCACGGCGCCCTCGACCACGCCCACGGCCTCGCCTTCGACAACGCCGTCTGCCGAGCCGACCATGTCGCCGTCTACGACGCCGCAGGTCTACACGCTCATCGGGCAGGGCAAGTGCGTAGACGGGGATTCACAGCTGTTCGACTACGTCCTCTCGTGGTCCAACAACGACCCGATGTCCATGTGCGAGGACAAGTGCACGGCCAGCCCCAACTGCATCGGCTTCTACTGGCAGTCCGCCGAAGTCGTCGATTGCTACCTGGTATACAGTGATGGAACCATGACCGAAGGCGAAGCCAGCAACGGCGAGGCTCACTCCACCAACTTGGGGCAGAGCCCCATTGCGAGCGTCGATTCCAACCCCAACATTGTCTGCTACATCAAGGGCACTCTACCGCCATCAGCCGCGCCCACGGCCTCGCCTTCGACGTCGCCTTCAACGACGCCGACCACGTCGCCCTCGACCACGCCCACGGCCTCGCCTTCGACGTCGCCGTCTGCGAAGCCGACCATGTCGCCTTCTGCGACGCCGCCGGTCTACACGTTCATCGGCCCTGGCAAGTGCCTTGACAGTCTTTCGCGGTACTTCGACTACGTCTCCACGTCGAACTCCGACATCGATCTATCCTTCTGCGAGGACGCGTGCACGGCCAGCCCCAACTGCATCGGATTGTACTTCGGAGTGGTGAACTTCATGTCCAACTTAAAAGAGTGCGCCGTCCTGTACAGTGACGGAACCCTAACCATGGACGAAGCCTCAAACGGGACTCCTGTCGACGACAACGATGGGCAGGCCCCCATCGCGAGCTACATCTCCGCCTCCGACACTGACTGCTACATGAAGGGATCCATGGCACCCTCGACCACGCCCACGACCTCGCCTTCGACGTCGCCTTCTGCCGAGCCAACCATGTCGCCCTCGACCGCTCCTACGGCTTCGCCTTCTGCGACGCCGTCATCAACCCCCTCAGCCTCGCCATCGACCTCGCCGTCCGTTGAGCCGACCATGTCGCCATCCGTGTTGCCGACATCGTCGCCTTCGGCGGCGCCGACTGTGGCGCCTACGCAGACGATCTACACGTTCGTCGGCGACGGCATGTGCGTTGACGAAAACTCACAGGAGTTCGACTACGTCATGACCACGGACGCGAGCATACACGCTGCAGGCATTTGCGAGGGCAGGTGCACAGCCAGCCCCAACTGCATCGGTTTCCACGCTCCAGCTGGGCAATTCTCAGGGCTCATTGATTGCTTCCTCCTGTACAGCGATGGGACCATGACCCAGGACGAAGCGAACATAGGGGAGTATGACGTGAGCGACAAGCTCGGAAAGGGCCCAATCGCGGGGACTACTCCTTATGCGGGCCACGCCTGCTACATGAAGGGCACCATGGCGCCCACGACAACGCCTACTGCCGCGCCCATCATCGCCACGCCGTCCGCCTCGCCGACGGCGGCGCCGACGCCCTTTGGCTTTTGCACGGACGCGCGCGTGGTCCTCGCCTTTGACGTCAGTGCCTCGCCCGACGCGCTGAAGGCGCAAAAGGACGTCGCCAAGGCGCTGCTCGACACCATCTACATCGACCCGGACTATGGCGCGCGCGCGGGCTTGGTCATGGTGGGCACTGCGCTGCAGCAGACGGTCACGCTCGTGCCCAGCGACGGCATCAGCAAGATGGAGAACGGCAAGCTGCCGGGCAAGGCCAGCTACATCAGCACTCAGCTCACCGACTACCTGGACGCGCTCTCCGGCGCGCAGGGCTGGACGGATCTCAGCACCCTGCTCGACCATCAGGTTGGCGGCATCGCCAAGGACCTCGATGGCCTGCCCGAGGACAACCCGGTCATCGTGCTGTTCACGGAGGGCCTGCTGGACAACGCGCCCGATGGCACGCGCGAGGCCATGTGCGAGGCGCGCGAGAAGCTCGCGATCAAGCGTCCGGACGTCACCGTGGCGTGCTATCAGTCGAGTGAAGCCGAGGACTTGTCGCCGCTTGGATACTGTGTATGCGACGTGGCCTGGCTGCGTGGCGCCAAGGTCAAGGGCGAGACAGCGAACGAGTACGCGCTGCAGATGCGCAACGCCGTGTGCGACCCCGTCATCAAGCAGGTCAACCCGTGCTTGGCCATCACCGCCGACAAGGGCTTGCAGGATGCCGAGCGGCCTGACCACTGCAAGCGCGTCAAGCGCAACTACCGCGGCGAGAAGACGCGCAAGAACGACGCTGAGCAGGCGCTCATGCGCCACCACTGCTTTTGGGACGACGAAAAGGAGGTCTGCGACGCGCTGCCGCGCTTTGCCAACCTGTACGTGGCGCCCAAGGAAGGCGACTGCTGGGGCTTCAACCGCCGCAAGTGCCAGAAAGGACGACACCTGTCTCTGGGGCGTCATCGAGGACAGCAACGGGGTCGAGGTGTGCTACCCGGACCCCGAAGGCGGCGACACCTCCAACAAGTGCAGCAAGCTGGCCAAGGGCAAGTGCAAGAAGAAGGACACCTGCGAGTGGAAGGCCGGCAAGAGCAAGGGCTGCTACGAGAAAGAGGACTCTGGCGGCTCGGCCTGCACTGGCCTCACCAAGAAGAACAAGTGCAAGAAGGACAACACCTGTGAATGGCGCCTGGACGAGGGCACGAACAAGAAGGCTTGCTTCGAGAAGGCCGGTGGCCGTGACACCGTCTGCGACGGCCTCAACAAGAAGAAGTGCAAGCAGCAGCCGGACGACGTTTGCAAGTGGGGTCGTTACCTCGGCAGCGGCCTTCGCGAGGACCGCAAGCGTTGCCACGCCGTCGACGTGGACCCCACGGCGACCGCCGCCGATCCGTGCGCCAAGCTCAACCGTCGCGAGTGCAGGACCGCGCCCGACTGCGTGCTGTTCTTCGCCGACCGTGGCATCACCTGCCAGACCGCCCCGTAAAGAGTATAATGAATGCAGCCCCAACATGAGAGATGCATCCTGAAGGCGCTACCTGCGCGTCTCGCGTGGCACGAGATGCCTTCTTGCGAGACCATTGTGTGCGTCAGCGCAGCGAATTGCGCAGCGAATTGCGCAGCGAATTGCGCAGCGAATTGCGCAGCGTGGGCGCTAACCACAGCGCCGTGCCCTCCTCCACTCGTGGGCGACGGGGACGACGTCCACGTCGGCAACGAGCAGAGGCGTGAAGGGTTCCAGCGCTTTGCAGTGCGAGGCAGAAAGTAAACCCACGGTCGAGTCCGAATGACCGTCAACGGATTTGTTTTCTTGGATTCGCGAGGAAAGCGAGCTCCGGCTCTTTGCGTTGAGTGGCCGAGTGCCTGGACATCGTCAACGAATCTCTCCCTCCGTGCCGCTCTCTCTTCTGAGGCGGGGCTTGAGGCCTCTCTTGCGCATCAACGAATCCATCTTTGGCCAAGCAAGCTTTCATTCGCACATGCTCAAGCAAGTGCTTGTCCGTTGACGGTTCCAGGCTGAGGCGGCTCGAGCAGCAGACCTCGATCGGCGAGGAGGACAGTGCAAGCAAGGAGCTGGTGAGCAAGACGCCGAGCAGGACGATGGGGCGCTTTAGTGAAGCGCGCGGCGCCGCGATGGCGGTGCTTGTAGCGCTGTGCTTGATGGAGCCGGCACGCGGCGTGGAGACATACACGCAGATGGGGACGGGGTATTGCGTCGCGGAGGATGGCGCCTTATTCGACTATCTTTGGGGACCGATGGGCCCAGTAGCCGACGGGGTGGAGGTGTGCAAGACCGTCTGCTCGGAACGCGCCAACTGCCTGGGCTTCAGCGTCAAAATCTACAACTGGTGGCCTCTACTACGAGGACGGCATGATCGACCAGAGTTCCTACGACCAGTACTTTTACGAGTCGGACAGCTACAACGGGCAGTGCCAGATCGGTGGCACTGACAGCGAGATCGGCAATGATGGGTACGACCACACGTGCTACAAGCGAGACTCGACCGTGTCGCTCTGCGGGCCGACCCCGTCCCCAACTTCGTCCCCTTCTGCGACGCCGCCGGTCTACACGCTCATCGGCGAAGGCAAGTGCGTGGACGGAAGCTCGCAGGAGTTCGACTCCGTCTTCTCGTGGTACCCGAGAATTCGCTTTCCCTCTGCGAGGACGCGTGCACGGCCAGCCCCAACTGCATCGCTTTCTACGGTGGGACTGGCGAAGGCACCCATTGCTACCTTCAGTACAGCGACGGAACCTTGACCGAGGGCGAAGCCGCCAGTGGGGATAGCTCTGACGACACCAAGGCGGGACAGGCCCCATCGTGAGCACCGTTCCTTATTCTAGCCATTACTGCCACGTAAAGGGCACCACGGCGCCCTCGACCACGCCACGGCCTCGCCTTCAACAGCGCCTTCATCGGCGCCGACCATGTCGCCGTCTACGACGCCGCAGGTCTACACGCTCATCGGCGAAGGCAAGTGCGTGGACGGAAGCTCGCAGGAGTTCGACTTCGTCATGACGAGGTCCAACAACGATCCGATGTCCATGTGCGAGGACGCGTGCACGGCCAGCCCCAACTGCATCGGCTTTTACTGGCAGTCCACCGAAGTCGTCGATTGCTACCTGGTATACAGTGATGGAACCATGACCCAGGACGAAGCCAGCAATGGGGAGTATCAGTCCGCAAACGTGGGGCAGAGCCCCATTGCGGGCGTCGATTCCAACCCCAACACTGTCTGCTACATCAAGGGTACTCCAGCACCCTCTGCCGCGCCTACGGCCTCGCCTTCGACGTCGCCTTCGACATCGCCTTCGACAACGCCGTCTGCCGAGCCGACCATGTCGCCGTCTATGACGCCGCAGGTCTACACGCTCATCGGGCAGGGCGAGTGCGTAGACGGAAGCTCGCAGGAGTTTGACTACGTCTACTCGTGGAGCCCCGACATGACGTTGTCCGCCTGCGAGGACATGTGCACGGCCAGCCCCAACTGCATCGGTTTCCACGGTGCGGTTGAAGAACACCTTTCGCCGAGTTACGATTGGTCCCGAGGCTAAAGAAGGCACCCATTGCTTCCTTCAGTACAGCGACGGAACTATGACCGAGGACGAAGCCAACAGCGGGCCGACTGATACCGGAAACTCAGGGAAGGCCCCCATCGTGAGCGTCAATCCTGATGATGCCGCCCTATCCTGCTACACCAGGGGCACTCTACCGCCCTCGGCCGCGCCTACGGCCTCGCCTTCAACCTCGCCGTCTGCGGAGCCGACCATGTCGCCCTCGACCGAGCCGACCATTTCGCCTTCGACGTCGCCGTCTGCGGAGCCGACGGCGGCGCCGTCGATGACCCCGCCGGTCTACACGTTCGTCGGCCAGGGCAAGTGCCTTGACAGTCTTTCGCGGCACTTCGACTACGTCTTCTCGGTGAACTTCATCGATAGATCCTCCTGCGAGGACGCGTGCACGACTAGCCCCAACTGCATCGGCTTGTACTTCGGAGTCGTCGCCACCCAAGGACAGTGCCACCTCCTGTACAGTGACGGGACCCTAACCATGGAAGAAGCCTCCATCGGGACTCCTGTCGACGACAACGACGGGCAGGCCCCCATCGGGGGCTACTTCTCCGACCCCGACTATGACTGCTACAAGAAGGATACCATGGCGCCCACGACCACGCCGACTGCCTCGCCCATCATCGCTGTGCCGTCAGCCTCGCCGTCGGCTTCGCCCTCAATGTCACCTTCGGCCGCGCCAACGACGCCCGCGCCTACTGCCGCGCCCATCATCGCCACGCCGTCCGCCTCGCCGACGGCGGCGCCGACGCCCTTTGGCTTTTGCACGGACGCGCGCGTGGTCCTCGCCTTTGACGTCAGCGCCTCGCCCGACGCGCTGCAGGCGCAAAAGGACGTCGCCAAGGCGCTGCTCGACACCATCTACATCGACCCGGACTATGGCGCTCGCGCGGGCTTGGTCATGATCGGCACCGCGCTGCAGCAGACGGTCACACTCGTGCCCAGCGACGGCATCAGCAAGATGGAGAACGGCAAGCTGCCGGGCAAGGCCAGCTACATCAACACCCAACTCACCGACTACCTGGACGCGCTCTCTGGCGCGCAGGGCTGGACGGATCTCAGCACCCTGCTCGACCATCAGGTTGGCGGCATCGCCAAGGACCTCGATGGCCTGCCCGAGGACAACCCGGTCATCGTGCTGTTCACGGAGGGCCTGCTGGACAACGCGCCCGATGGCACGCTCGAGGCCATGTGCGAGGCGCGCGAGAAGCTCGCGATCAAGCGACCGGACGTCACCGTCGCGTGCTACCAGTCGAGTGAGGCCGAGGGCCTGTCGCCGCTTGGATACTGCGTGTGCGACGTGGCCTGGCTGCGTGGCGCCAAGGTCAAGGGCGAGACCGCGAACGAGTACGCGCTGCAGATGCGCAACGCCGTGTGCGACCCCGTCATCAAGCAGGTCAACCCGTGCTTGGCCATCACCGCCGACAAGGGCTTGCAGGATGCCGAGCGGCCTGACCACTGCAAGCGCGTCAAGCGCAACTACCGCGGCGAGAAGACGCGCAAGAACGACGCTGAGCAGGCGCTCATGCGCCACCACTGCTTTTGGGACGACGAAAAGGAGCTGTGCGACGCGCTGCCGCGCTTTGCCAACCTGTACGTGGCGCCAAAGGAAGGCGACTGCTGGGGCTTCAACCGCCGCAAGTGCCAGAAGAAGGACGACACCTGTCTCTGGGGCGTCATCGAGGACAGCAACGGGGTCGAGGTGTGCTACCCGGACCCTGAAGGCGGCGACACCTCCAACAAGTGCAGCAAGCTGGCCAAGGGCAAGTGCAAGAAGAAGGACACCTGCGAGTGGAAGGCCGGCAAGAGCAAGGGCTGCTACGAGAAGAAAGAGGACTCTGGCGGCTCGGCCTGCGCTGGCCTCACCAAGAAGAACAAGTGCAAGAAGGACGACACCTGCGAGTGGCGCCTGGACGAGGGCACGAACAAGAAGGCTTGCTTCGAGAAGGCCGGTGGCCGCAACTCTGTCTGCGACGGCCTCAACAAGAAGAAGTGCAAGCAGCAGCCGGACGACGTCTGCAAGTGGGGTCGATACCTCGGCAGCGGCCTTCGCGAAGACCGCAAGCGCTGCCACGCCGTCGACGTCGACCCCACAGCGACCGCCACGGATCCGTGCGCGAGCCTCACCCGTCGCGAGTGCAGGAGCGCGCCCGACTGCGTGCTGTTCTTCGCCGACCGCGGCATCACCTGCCAAACCGCCCCGTAGAGTAAGATGGATGGATGAGAAAGAATAGCAGATACACGGTGTGTCCAAGCGTCTGTTGCGCTTTGCAGGTTCCCTAGCGACGAAATCATTCGCGTCCCACGCAAAAAAGTCTTGGCCGGGTCTTCCACCACAAATCGGACGCTGACAGACTGACATGTGTGACATGTGACATGACATGTGAATGCGAGCTTGGTCTTCTTCCGGGAAATAAAACCTTCGGTCGAGTAGGTGGAATGACAGCCAACGGATATCCAACGGATTCGAGAAAAGCGAGGGACCTCGTTCTGACACATGTGACGTGAGTCTGGAGACCTCAGGTGCTCCGTGCTTTGCCGTGGGAGGCCAAACACCTCTCGTCATCAGCGTTTCTCTCCGCGTCGCTTCCCAAGGAAAACTTGCGCTTCCGCTCGCACGTGCTTGTTACTTTGGAGCGCCAGGCTGAGCGGCTCTCTGGCGGCTCGAGCAGCAGACCTCAATCGGCAGGGAAGACAAAGCAGCAAGGAGCTGGTGAGCAGGACGGCGAGCAGAACGACGAGCAAGACGGGCGAGCAGGACGATGGGGCGCTTCAGTGAAGCGCGCGCGCCGCGATGGCGGTGCTCGTAGTGCTGTGCTTGCTGGAGCCGGCACACGGCGTGGAGACATACACGTACATCGGCGAAGGCAAGTGCGTGGACGGAAGCTCGCAGGAGTTTGACCATGTCTACTCAGGGCACTCTCAGAAATCGCTTTCCCTCTGCGAGGACGCGTGCACGGCCAGCCCCAACTGCATCGGTTTCTTCGGGGTGGTTGCATGGAGCACCGCTTGTTACCTTCAGTACAGCGACGGAACCTTGACCGAGGCGGATGTCGCCAATGGAAGTGGCTCTGACGACACCAAGGCGGGACAGGCCCCATCGTGAGCACCGTTTCCGCTGCTGGATCCTGCTACCTCAGGGCCACTCTACGCCCTCGACCGCGCCCACAGCCTCGCCTTCAACGTCGCCGTCTGCCGAGCCGACCATGGCGCCCTCGACCGAGCCGACCACTTCGCCTTCAACCTCGCCTTCAACGACGCCTTCAACGACGCCGACAGTGGCGCCCTCGACCGCACCTACCGCCTCGCCGTCAGCCTCGCCGTCGGCTTCGCCCTCAATGTCACCTTCGGCCGCGCCAACGACGCCCGCGCCGTCGGCTGCGCCCATCATCGCCGTCCCGTCCGCCGCGCCGACGGCAGCGCCGACGCCCTTTGGCTTTTGCACGGACGCGCGCGTGGTCCTCGCCTTTGACGTCAGCGCCTCGCCCGACGCGCTCCAGGCGCAAAAGGACGTCGCCAAGGCGCTGCTCGACACCATCTACATCGACCCGGACTATGGCGCGCGCGCGGGCTTGGTCTTGGTCGGCACTGCGCTGCAGCAGACGGTCACACTCGTGCCCAGCGACGGCATCAGCAAGATGGAGAACGGCAAGCTGCCGGGCAAGGCCAGCTACATCGGCAAGCAGCTCACCGACTACCTGGACGCGCTCTCTGGTGCGCAGGGCTGGACGGACCTCAGCACCCTGCTCGACCATTAGGTCGGCGGCATCGCCAAGGACCTCGATGGCCTGCCCGAGGACAACCCGGTCATCGTGCTGTTCACGGAGGGCCTGCTGGACAACGCGCCCGATGGCACGCTCGAGGCCATGTGCGAGGCACGCGAGAAGCTCGCAAACAAGCGGCCCGACGTCACCGTGGCGTGCTATCAGTCGAGCGAGGCCGAGGACCTGTAACCGCTTGATACTGCGTGTGCGACGTGGCCTGGCTGCGTGGCGCCAAGACCAAGGGCGAGACCGCGGACGATTACGCGCTGCAGATGCGCAACGCCGTGTGCGACCCCGTCATCAAGCAGGTCAACCCGTGCTTGGCCATCACCGCCGACAAGGGCTTGCAGGATGCCGAGCGGCCTGACCACTGCGCCCGCGTCAAGCGCAACTACCGGCGAGAAGACGCGCAACGACGCTGAGCAGGCGCTCATGCGCCTTTTGGGACGACGAAAAGGAGGTCTGCGACGCGCTTCCGCGCTTTGCCAACCTGTACGTGGCGCCCAAAGAAGGCGACTGTTGGGGCTTCAACCGCCGCAAGTGCCAGAAGAAGGACGACACCTGCCTCTGGGGCGTCATCGAGGACAGCAATGGCGTCGAGGTGTGGCTCAACCGTCGCGAGTGCAGGAGCGCGCCCGACTGCGTGCTGTTCTTCGCCGACCGCGGCATCACCTGCCAGACCGCCATGTAAATAGTAATGAATCGCCCACAGCCTTTGCTTGGTTGCTCTCTCTGCCTGCCTGCCTTCCACAAGAACCACACAGCCAATCGACCGACCAACCAACGCCCTCCTCGGTCACATCCATGTGCACCACATCGCAATGCCCACGCACACACCCTACAGTACACAGTGATTACACTCTAGCTACTATAGCGGAGAAAGAGTAAGCACTCGGGAAAGCCTCTTTGCAGTGGCGGCCATGCATTGTTAGCTGCCGCCAGAGCCGATGTTGTGGCACCACGCCATGACGGTTGTGATGACGATGGCCACGTGACGACAGACGGACAGACGGACAGACAGACAGATACCTACCGTACTGCCATCAATCAACATCAACGGCACTGCCCATCACCGGCGCTCTGTCCGCGAGGCCCGTGAGAGACGCGGTGAGAGACGAGGTGAGCAGCGCGCGCGAAGCTCGGAGGTGTCCGTTGGGGTGGTTGTTGTTGTCTTGTTGTTTTGGCCGAGGCATTGCCGAGGCTTCGCGAGCTCGTCTGGTCTCGGCTGCGGTGGTGGCGTCTGGGAGCAGGAGCGCGCGATGGGCAACGCGACAGAGCAGGCTTGCACGGTGGACGTGGACTGCCCTGGCGTGCTTAAGTGCGAGCGACCTGTCGTGGACGAACGGCACCTCCGTGTGCGACTGCTTTAGCTGGTATGGCAAGTGGGGCCCCGCGTGCGACAAGCCGGCGTCGTTCTTTTATGTCTCGGTGGTCCTCGTGGCCTTCTCCATCACGGGCGCGCTGGCCCTGGCGACGCTGGCCATCCGCGATGCGCGCCTCGTGTCAAAGCACCTGGGCGGCCTGGCCGCGAGCGCCACCAACGCCGCGTCGGGCTTCAACACGCTGGCTTTGCTCTCTAGCAGCCTGGAAGCTCTGCTACCTCGCCGAGTTCCTGGTGACCATCCGAGAAGACCTCCTGGTGGTCAATTCGGCCACAGGGCAAAAGCTCTGGGCCCTCATGGACTACACTGCCGTCATGATGGTCTTCCTCCTCACGTTTTCCGTGCTTGGCATGCTCAACCTCAGCCTGATGTGGGTCGAGGTGAGCCGGCAGTCGCTGAGGCTGTCCAGCGCGACCACGCGCAAGATGGACATCTACCGCACCTTCTGCACCACTGCAGGCATCGTTGTCGTGGTCTTCAATTCGGCCCTGGTGGCCCTCCGCATGGCCTTTCTCGCCGCAGCCTTCGCGATACCTATCACGCTCATCATCAGCATGCTCTTCGTGCTCGGCCGCCGTGGCATGGAGAAGGCGCTGCAGGGCAACATCGATTTGTCGGCGGCATCAAACCCTGCCATGGCAGAGCGAATGCAAAGAACCTCAGCCAGCATCCGCGACTGCTGCAACCGGACCGTCGTCGGGGCGCTCGCGCTCGTGGTCGCGTGCGTCTTGTGGCTCTGGCTCATCTTCCTCGACCCGAACGGCGGCGTACCTGAGAATACGCAGCTGGGCGTGGGCTGCTGGCCAATGCTCAGCTACGAAGCGATCCCCGTGGCGGTGCTCAACATCTTGCACACGCAGTACCGCTATTACCACACCAACATCACGGGCCGCCTCCACGCGCGCTCCGCTGGCACCAAGCGCATTGCCACCATGAACAAGAGCACCAGGGCCTTGAGCTCTGCCAAGGTCACGTCCAGCTTGGCCGCAGGCACGTCCGTGCTGTCCAGGGGCTCAACGCAACGTCGCCTAGACTCCCTCCGAGGAAACGCCCTCGTCAATCCCACGGAACAAGCAGTACAGAGCACGTAGGCCCGTGCGTACGGTATCGAAACCCTGCCATAGTAGTTCCTGCCGCAGCGTGCGACAGAGCACCGGTACGGTAAACCTCCGTCCGTCCGTACCGTACTTTCCCCACTGCCTAATTACGTACCAACTACGGCACAAGTACGCCCGTACGTAGGCACCGTACCGTAGTTTCCGACGCGGAAGATCCGGTTCGTGCCGTAGTGAGCGAGCGAACGTGTGCAAGTCTGAAGTCGTCACAGCGCGGCCGGCGGCAGTGGCACAGCGCCGCGCGAAGGACGATGAGCGCGTGTTTGAGGGACGCGGACTGCCCGGCAACAGGGTCTGCTATGTCGATTCGCTGCTCTGGACGAACGGCACGGCCGTGTGCGACTGTATGGGCTGGTACGGCAAGTGGGGCCCGGCCTGCGACGAGCCAGCGGCATACTTTTACGCCTCGGTGCTCGCGATCGCGGTGAGCGTCTGCGCGGCCTCCGCCTTGGCGGCGCTGGCGATGCGCGACGTGGGGCTGGTCGCCAGACGTCTCGGCGGACTGGCGCAGAGCCCTTCCAACGCCGCGCCAGTATTCACCGCCGCGGCGCTGCTGTTCCTCGCAGGATGGAAGCTCTGCTGCCTGCTCGAGTTTGTGCTGCCGCTGCACGGGGACCTCATCTTGGTCAAGCAGGTGGGGTCCAAGACGCCGCTGGTGTCCAGGGCCACCGACGTGCTGCTCTTGTTCATGACGGTCTTTTCCGCACTGAGTTTGCTCAACCTGAGCCTTATGTGGCTCGAGGTGAGTCGCAACGCCGTGCAGCTGACCGACAGGACGCTCCGCACGATGAGCCTCTACCGCGTCGTGAGCCTCGTCCTCGGCTCGCTGGTCGTGGCCAGCAACCTGGGACTGCTCGTGCTGCAGCGCGTCTACCTGGCCATGCACATCGCGTTGCCGCTCGCCGTGGTCATTGGCGTGCTCTTCATTGCTGGCCATCGCAGCTTGGAGCGCGTTCTGCGCGTAGACATCGCCGCCATGGAGAATCCGGGCTCTGACGTCGCGCAGCGCCTGCGCAAGGTGGCCGAGAGCGTCCGCCGCTGCTGCAACCGGACGGTGCTCTGGCTCTCCATCTTTGTGGCCTGCAGCCTGGTGTGGTTCTGGTTGATGGTCCTGCGCTTTCCTAACGGCGGCTGGCGCGAGTACACGGTGCTCGGCGTGGGCTGCTGGCCGCAGCTCACCTACGAGGGTGTCCTTTGCGATACTCGGCGTCTTGCATACGCAGTACGACTACTGCCACACCAACATCGCCGCCAGAATATGCGACCGCCAGAAGCGGCTGCTGCGGCAGGAGGAGCTGCGCAAGAGCGACTGCGGCATCGGTCCATGACCAATACCATGCTGATGGACAACAACGACTCGCCATGCGACGGCAATGCCGCGGACTTGAAGTAGTACAACCCGGTCGCGTCCGTTTCTCGCAGTACTCGAACGATGCGTCAACCTGAGCCCTGCTTTCTTTCGCACCTGGTATTGCTTTCGATCTTTGAGGTCAAAAGACCTGCCAAGGTCATGCATCCCCATCAGGACCTCTTGACGACCATGATCATGGTCATGGTCATGGTCATGGTCATGGTCATGGTCATGGTCATGGTCATGGCCGATTTCAGGAAAGGTTGACTGGCCAATGCCGTTGTCGCTTCCTGTCTCCGGCTGCGCCCCGCAACCCTTACTCGTGTTTGCCAAGCAGCCCAAACCGCGATCCGTTTTCCCGAATCTCGCGCGGTCTTTCCCGCAGACAACGAGAAAGCATCGCAGCCCACAATCCAACGGTCCTGCCGTTCTAGTAGGACTATTTACCGGAATCCTCAGACAGCTAAGAGTGAGGAGGGTCGCCGAGGAAACGGAACTCTGGTGCTGGCTTCGGCCATCGGCAGAGCGCCCGCCTCCGAACAGCAGCGGCGGCGCTGCGATGCGCCGTCGCGACGGGCGGCGCCTGTCTGAGCGACGTGGACTGCCCAGACAACAAAGTCTGCTTCGTCCGCGAGCTGGCCTGGACGAACGGCACCAGCGTGTGCGACTGTATGGGCTGGTACGGCAAGTTCGGGCCTAGCTGACGAGCCGGCGCCCTACTTTTACGTCTCCGTGCTCGCGATCGCGGGCAGCGTCTGCGCGGCCTCCGTTTTGGCGGTGCTGTCGCTGCGCGACGTGCGGCTGGTCTGGAAACACCTCGGCGGCGTGGCGAAGAGCCCGTCGAACGCCACGCCGGTCTTCACCACGGCGGCGCTGCTCTTTCTGGTGGGGTGGAAGCTCAGCTGCCTGCTCGAGTTTCTCGTGCCCATCCACGGGGAGGTCATCTTGGTCAGGGCGACGGGCAAGACGACGGTGATCACACAGGCGACGGACGTGCTGCAGTTCCTCGTGATGTTCTTCACCACAATGAGTTTGCTCAACCTGAGTCTGATGTGGCTGGAGGTCAGTCGCGATGCCGTGCGGGTTGCGGGCAAGGCGCACCGCAAGATAAGCAAGTACCGCGCCGTCTGCATCGCCATGAGTGTGCTGGTCGTGACCTGCAATCTGGTCTTGGTCATACTGCAGAGAGCGCACTTGGCTTTGCACTTCGTGGTGCCGACATCGTTAATCATCGGCATGCTGTTCATCGCTGGTCGCCGGCATGCAGAGGGTCCTGGCCGAGGGTAGCACGAATGCTGCGATAGATCCGAGCTCAGCCATTGCCCAGCGAATGCACAAGGCCAGGGTCAGCATCGACCAGTTGCAAGTGGACCGTGTTCTGGATCTTCCTCTTCGATGGCTGCAGTGCGCTGTGGTCTTGGGTGATGGTTCTGCGGGTGCCGCTCTCAGGCTGGCGCGAGTACACTCGCCAGGCGTGGGCTGCTGGCCTCAGATAGTCTTCGAAGGCATCGCGTATGCGATCATCGGCACCCTGCACCAGCAGTACCCCTACAGCCACAGCAACATTGCCGACCGGCTGGGCAAACGTATCGCGCCTCCAAACCAGCAGCAGCAGCAGCAGCAACAAGGAGCGCAGCGGATCAAACCTGCGGCCACTGCGCCGAGCGGGGCCACCTCAAGCGGAGAGCTGCCAGCCACTGTGCCCATGTCAAGCGCCATAACATCAACGAGCGGCTAACCCGTCTTGATCATCAATCAACACACTTGAGTGGGTGAGCCTCGCCGTTGCCGCACCAGCGAGGCGGGGCGCGTCTGCTGCGCGCGGTGGCCGGCATGCACGAGTGTCACAATGATGAAGAAGATAGCGAGCCGGCGACCAAGCAGTCAGCCACCGTGCCAGAATCGAGTCCACTTGTGTCCGAAGCGCGGCGAGGCGTTGACCGACCGGCAACGACCGACCGACCGACCGACCGCGCAAGCAGAAGGACCACGCCTCGCTTTCACTCTCATGATGGCGTCGACCATTCATCCACCGAATCTTCCATAGCTGGCCGTACTCTATGGCCGTGAGACGAACGGAACTCTGTTGTCGGCAGAGCAGAGCGCCCAGCTCCGAGCAGCAGCAGCAGCGCTGCGATGAGCGCCGTCGCGACGGGCGGCGTCTGTCTGAGCGACGTGGACTGCCCAGACAACAAAGTCTGCTTCGTCCGCGAGCTGGCCTGGACGAACGGCACCAGCGTGTGCGACTGTATGGGCTGGTACGGCAAGTTCGGGCCTAGCTGCGACGAGCCGGCGCCCTACTTTTACGTCTCCGTGCTCGCGATCGCGTGCAGCATCTGCGCGGCCTCCGTTTTGGCGGTGCTGTCGCTGCGCGACGTGCGGCTGGTCTGGAAACACCTCGGCGGCGTGGCGAAGAGCCCGTCGAACGCCACGCCGGTCTTCACCACGGCGGCGCTGCTCTTTCTGGTGGGGTGGAAGCTCAGCTGCCTGCTCGAGTTTCTCGTGCCCATCCACGGGGAGGTCATCTTGGTCAAGCAGACCGGGTTCAAGACGACGGTGATCACACGGTCCACGGACGTGCTGCAGTTCCTCGTGATGTTCTTCACCATCATGGGTTTGCTCAACCTGAGTCTGATGTGGCTGGAGGTCAGTCGCGATGCCGTGCGGGTTGCGGGCAAGGCGCACCTCAACATCAGCATTCCTCGTGCCATATGTATCACCATAGGGTTGCTGGTCGTGACCTGCAATCTGGCCTTGCTCATTCTGCAAAAGGCATACTTGGCCATGCAATTCGTAGTGCCGACCTCGTTGATGATCGGCATGCTGTTCATCGCCGGTCGCCGGGGCATGCAGAGGGTCCTGGCCGAGAGTAGCACCAATGCTGCGATAGACCCGAGCTCAGACATCGCCCAGCGAATGCACAAGGCCAGGGTCAGCATCGACCAGTGTTGCAAGTGGACCGTGTTCTGGATCTTCCTCTTCGATGGCTGCAGTGCGCTGTGGTTTTATGTGATGGTTCTGCGGGTGCCGCTCTCAGGCTGGCGCGAGTACACTCGGCCAGGCGTGGGCTGCTGGCCTCAGATAGTCTTCGAAGGCATCGCGTACGCGATCATCGGCATATTGCACCAGCAGTACCTCTACAGCCACAGCAACATTGCCGACCGGCTGGGCAAACGTATCGCGCCTCAAAGCCACAACAACAACAACAACAACAACAACAACAACAACAACAACAACAACACAACAACAACAACAACAACAACAACAACACAACAACAACAACAACAAGGAGCGCAGCCAACGAAATCAGGGGCTACTGCGCCGAGCGGAAGCACCTCAAGCGGAGAGCTGCCGGCCACTGTGCCCATGTCAAGCGCCATAAATTAGCAACCCGTCTTTGCTTTCTTGCTTGCTCAGTCAGGGACTTGCTCGAGAGCTTAGTCGATCAAGAGGAGCTTGATCGATCGGAATGGCCTGCCCACCTGCGCCATTCCGCAGGACAGACTTCTTCTTCGTCTTCTTCTTCTTCTTCTTCGTCCAAGTCTTCTTGCACGGCCAAGTCAGCGGCATTCGACCTTCGGCTCTCGGCAGCAGTTTCGATGGACCTCCACCTCTTTACCGAAGTGCTCATGCTCCTCTTTCCACAAGGAGGCAAGCACGGAGTCCGTTTCACTGCACGCACGCCCAGCTCACATCGGCAAAAGCAGGGCCGAAAGAAAAAAAAAAGAAACAAGAGCGTGCCATTCCGCGCGCCGCTCTAGGACTATCTACCGGATTCGTCAAACTCCTACCAGCGCGTCCAAAACGGCACGAAACGGAGAGAGAGAGTAAAAGTTCCGGTGGCCGCAGCGCAGAGCCAAAGCCGCTTCGTCGCCGTCGTCGCCGACATCATCACAAATCGGCGCTGGCAATAGCGATGAGCGGCACCGCGCCGTCGGGCGACGACGACGTCTGCCTCACGGACTTGGACTGCACTGGCGCCGAGGTGTGCTACGTCAGCGAGCTGCCTTGGACCAACGGCACGGCGCGCTGCGACTGCATAGGCTGGTACGGCAAGTGGGGCCCAGGGTGTGACGAGCTGACGCCCTATTTCTACGTGTCGGTGCTCGCGATCGCCGCGAGCGTCTGCGCCGCCTCCGCTTTGGCGGTGCGGTCGATGCGCGACGTGCGGCGGGTCTGCAAGCTCCTGGGCGGCGTGACCAAGAGCTCGTCCAATGCCACTCCGGTGTTCACCACGGCGGCGCTGCTCGCGGTGGCTGGCTGGAAGCTCAGCTGCCTGCTCGAGTTCCTCGTGCCCATCCGCGGCGCCATGGTCTTCGTCACGCAAAAGGGGGAGAAGACGACGCTGATCACGAGGGCGACGGACGTGATGCAGCTGCTGGTGACGCTCTTCTGCATGCTGAGCTTGCTCAACCTGAGTCTCATGTGGATCGAGGTGAGCCGCACCGCCATCCGAATCAACGCTCGGACGAGCCGCCGCATGAACATCTACCGCACGACCTGCATTGTCATCGGGACGACAACAGTGGCAGGCAATCTGACGATGCTTGCGCTGCACCAGGTGATGTTCGCCATGGCGCTGGGGATGCCCCTCGCCGTGAGCCTCGGCATCGTGTTCATCATCGGCCGCCGCAGCATGGACAAGATGATCAACGAGTCGCTGCCTTTGCCCGGCCCGGGGACAAAGGACTTTGCCAAGCGCCTGGAGAAGCTGTCGGACAGCATCCGCCGCTGCTGCAACCAGACCGTGTTCTGGATCTTTGCCTTTGTCAGCTCCAGCGCGCTATGGTTCTTCGTGATGGTCATCCGACCGCCACTGACCGGCTGGCGCGAGTACACTTTGCCGGGCGTGGGCTGCTGGCCGCAGCTCACGTATGAGCTCGTGCCGTTCGCCACCCTTGGCGTCTTGCGCACGCAGTACCTCTACAGCCACGACAACATCGCCGGCCGTCTGGCGGACCACCCCGTAGCGCGTCGAACGCTGCAAGCCAAGGGCGACGCCACCACTGGCGCAAGCACCAACACGGACACTAGCGTGCCCGCCACGCTGCCCGTGTCCAGCACCGATGGGTCGTAGCAAGGCTGCCACCCGCACGACTGGCCGGCAGTCCCACCGCCCCCCCTGTTCCTCGATTGAGCTCCAGCTGCTCGTCCTTGGCAGCGCTGCCGTCGCTCTTGCCGCCTTTGCGTGCGCTTTGGCTGCGCGAACCGACGCGGCTCTGCGCCGCGCTCAAGATATTGAACAGCACGCGCGTTGCGCTCGGCGCTGCCACGGTCTTGGCCAGCGCGCACCAGAGCTGGCAGAGCGAGAGCTGCCATGAGCCTAGTCGTGGTCGTCCATAGCATAAATGTTCAATCAACAAGCTGCGACCTCACCCACCAAGCAAGTAGCGGTGCGCTTGCACGAGGTTTACAGGTCGGGCATGCCGACGACGTTATGCTGCTGCTGCTGCTGCTGTGCTTTGGCACTTGGGAGGCAAGAAAGGGTAAGTTGACATGAGCCACAGCTCGGATTGAGAGCTGCCTGCCTGCAAGCCGGGACATGGCGCACGCCGTGTTGCATGTCGCACTTGCTGTCTCTTTCCTCTGGGCAGGTCAAGCCCTGGCAAGAGCCCTGGCAAGAGCTCTGGCAAGCAATGCGCGCCGCCGCCTACGCGGTCGATCCAGGACCCTGACCGGGCGCAAGATTGCCCGCAAAGTCCCAACACAGCACGCCCTGCGGCCCGCGGCGCAGCTACACGACGACGTGCGTGCCGCCTCCAGCCAGAGCTGCAGCTACCGGAACCTCCTCCTTCGCTCCAGGCACATCGAGCGGGCGCTGAGCAGCGCGACGCGGACGGGCCAATGCTGCTTGCGGCTGGCTGGCTGGCCGGCTGGCCGGCTGGCCGAAGCATCTCGAGCTCGGAACCGAAGCCGACGTCGAGCTCACCGAATCCGTTGGACGCATCTGTCCGTCCAGAGACAGATAGATTCTTCATACCCGAAGATCGAGGTCTTGGCCATCGGCCAGCGCATGCCGCGGCGATGGTCGAGGCGCAGCGAAAGGCCGACGAATGCTCGGCGGACGCGGACTGCCCGGGCGCCTTGGTGTGCTACTCCGCCGCGCTGTCGTGGACCGAGGGGTCGGCAGGTGCGACTGTATGGGGTGGTACGGCAAGTGGGGCCTCGCGTGCGACGAGCCGGCGGCCTACTTTTACGTCTCCGTGGGCGTGATCGTTCTCGTCGTCCTGATCGCCTTGGCGCTGGCCGCGATGTCCTTCCGCGACGCGCTCCGCGTGTCCAAGCACCTCCGCGGCCTCACGCGGAGCTCCTCCAACGCCACGCCGGCATTCACCACGGCCTCGCTCTCGTTCGCGGCGTGGAAGCTGAGCTACCTGCTCGAGTTCCTGCTGCCCTTGGACGCGGAGGGCGTCCTCGTGACGCCCCAAGACCTCAAGTTAAGGTTTGGCCGACTCTACGGCGGTGGTCATGGTCTTCCTCATGACGTCCACCACGCTGGGTCTGCTCAACCTGAGCCTCATGTGGCTCGAGGTGAGTCGCAAGGCCATGCACATGACGCGCGAGACGCACCGCAAGATGAACATCTACCGCACCATCTGCATCGTCGTAGGCGTGCTGATGGTGGTCAGCGCCTTTTCCTTGGTGGTCTCCCACCTCGCCTACATGGCCGTGGCTATCTGCATGCCCGTCTCCATGGCCCTGGCCGCCCTGTTCGTCGCCGGACGTCGTGGCATGGACCGGGTGCTCGCCGACGTGGCACACAAGGCAGGGAATAGCCCAACACGGCTCGAGGAGCGCCTGGTCAAGACGGCGGCAAGCATCCGCCGTTGCTGCAACCGCACGGTGGTCGGGATCCTCGCCTTCGCGGGCAGCGCCATGCTTTGGTTCTGGATCATCGTCCTGGACCCCAACGGCGGCTTGCGAGAGCACTCGCGACCCGGTGTTGGCTGCTGGCCGCAGCTCACGTACGAGCTCATCTCGGTCACCGTGCTGGCGTCTTGTACACGCAGTTCGTGTACAGCCGCGAGGATATTGACGCGCGTCTCAACCACGTCTCGTCCACCTTGCAAAGCAGCATCGCTGCCGTCGACAACACGGCCACCCGCACCAGGCCCAACTAAGTCGACCTCGAACAGCCAACGCCCGCTGCGGCCGCTAGCGGCCCAGACACACAGACTGGCAGGCATGTGGCATGCAGCATGCATGCATGCATGCATGCAGGCAGGCTCTGGTTCTGGCTCTGGCTCTGGCCTATAGAGCATCTTGATCAAGCTGAGCTAGAGCTCTAGCAGAGCAAGTAGAGATAGAACAAGACCAATACCACCTCGACCGACAGCAGCAGCCGTCGCAGCAGTAGCAGCAGCAGCCTGGGCAGCAGCAGCCTGGGCAGCAGCAGCCTGGGCAGCGGCCTGGGCAGCAGCGGCAGCAGTGGATGACTCTCGAGTAGTTGAACATATCTTTGCCGGAACCAAGTCGCGCGGAGGCGGCCATCGGGTCCGATCAGCCGGCCACCGCTGCGACGGAGTCGGAGGCAAGCTCTGGCCGACAGGCAGGCAGGCAGGCAGGGTGGGCCGAGTGCGTCCGATCCGTTCAACGGCCCGGCGTTCGGTCGGACCTCGTGGACCGATTCTCGCCGACCTGAGAAGGAGATCCGGTGGTCGGCGTGCCGTAGTGGCCGCAGTTCTCGCCGCGGTGAACGCCACGGCCTGTGACCGGCCGGTCGATGGCGGGCAACGCGACCGAGCAGGCCTGCCTGGTCGACGGCGACTGCCCTGGCGGCCTCGTGTGCTACGAGAGCGAGCTGGCGTGGACGTCCGGCACGTCAAAGTGCGACTGCACGAGCAAGTACGGCCTGTACGGCGCCAACTGCGACGAGCCGACGGCCTACTTTTACGTCTCGGTGGTCTCCATCGTGGTGTCCATTGCGGTGTCGGTCGTGCTCGCCGTGCTGTCCTTCCGCGACGCGAGGTACGTGGCGAGGAAGCACGGAGGGCTCACCGCGAGCTCCTCCAACGCCTGCCCGGCCTTCGCGACGGCAGCGCTGCTCGCGCTGATGGCCTGGAGGGTGGCCTACCTGCTCGAGTTCCTCCTGCCCATGGAAGGCTCGCTGCTCATCTTTACCGCGAGCGGGAAGAAGCAGTCCCGCATGACGGACGTCGGCCGCATCGCAGGTCTTCATGGTGACCTTGGTGACGCTCGGCCTGCTCAACCTGAGCCTCGCTGGCTTGAAGTCAGCCGCAGCGCCATCAAATTTTCCAGCTCCGCGCGCCGCAAGATGTGTACCGCGCCGCATGCATTGTGCTTGGCACTGCGCTGACCGTGCTCAACGTGGGGCTCGCGGCGCTCCGCATGGTGTCCTATGTGGTCCTCGTCTCCGTCCCGATCAGCCTTGGCCTCGGCTTGCTGTTCATCGCCGGCCGCCGCAGAGTGGAGGCTTTGCTGAGCTCGGGTCGCGAGCTGGCGGACAAGAGCAACAACACCGCGCTCAAGAAGCGGCTGACCAGGACAGAGGCCAGCATGAAGCGCTGCTGCACGCAGACCATCGTGAGCATCTTCACCTTTGTTGGCGGCAGCTTGCTTTGGTTCTGGCTCATGCGCCTCTCGCCGACGGGCGGCTGGAAGGCCTTGACGAGCGACGGCGTGGGCTGCTGGCCGCAGCTCACCTACGAGTTCATCTCGCTGGCGCTGCTGAGCGCGCTGCATGCGCAGTACGTCTATTCTCACGCGAGCATCGCGACCCGCGTGCAAGCGAGCGGCGAGGCGGTGCAAACAACGGTGTTCGCCACGAGCATGGCCGGCACGGCGTTCCGCCAAACCGACGCGGGCTTGTTCCAGTCGCGTCTCGCCGCTCGGTTCCAGGCGTTGGTCACACAGAGCAAGCAGACGTCATAACTAGTCGTCGTCATCTCTTGATCAAGAATGGACCCCGGTTCAAGTCGATCAAGCTCGAGCTCGAGCTCGAGCTCGAGCTCGTCGGGGTTTGCTTCTATGAGGCGCTCCGGCCGAGGCGAGAACAAGCGCATGAACAAGCGCGTCCAGGTCGTGAGCCGACGGCCACCTTGAACCTTGCGACGCGTGCCGTGGCTTTTGGCCATCGCCACGCCCTCATGTCACGAGCAACAAGCACGCCAAGCCGGCAAGCATCGCCACGGCGGTGCTGCTCTCTTGCCCATTCCCAGGTTGCCATCATGATGATCTAGCCTAGATCTCGACCAAGTCGAAAGGGTCGATCGACAACGACGTCGGATCTGACGCTGGGCATGAGCTGCACGTCGCAGCCCACCCACGAGCTCGTCCCACTGCCCCTGCTGTCGGGTATCTCTCCTAGCGAGCCAGCTATAGCCCCCAGAGCTAAAAATAAAAAGGTGCCACCACAAGGACAGGTCAGCGACGCAGCCTGATCGCCAGCCAGCAGAGCAAGAGAGCGGCGACCTTGGTCTTTCCGGCCGTGATGGCGATGCCCATTCCCGGCCGCCAGATCAACCAACGGTTCCCCATCGCCGCGGAGGTGACCAACAGGTTGAGTTTCACCGGACACCTGGCAGTGCTCGACCGTCGCGGCGATCGGCAGCGCGACGATGGAGGAGGAGCGCCTGCGAGCGCGACGCGGACTGCCCCGGCGCTCACATATGCTACTCGGCGATCTCTCGTGGCGGAACGGCACCTCCCTGTGCGAGTGTATGAGCTGGTACGGCAAGTTTGGCCCCGACTGCGACCAGCTGACGCCCTACTTTTACGTCAGCGTCGTCGTGATCCTGCTCAACATCTTGGGCGCCTTGACGCTGGCCAGACGCTCGTTCCGCGACGCCCGCATCGTGTCCAAGCGACTCGGCGGGCTCACGGCCAGCTCTAGCAACGCCATGCCGGCCTTCACCACGGCTTCGGCAGTGTCTCTCGCGGCCTGGAAGCTCAGCTTCCTGCTCGAGTTCCTGGTGCCCATGCAAGGCAACGTGATCACGTTGGCCTCCGATGGCCACAAGCGGCCTTTCCTCGTCGGGTCACGGGCGTCCTGCTGGTCATCATGAGCACGTTGGTCCCGCTCGGCTGCTCACCCTGAGCCTCATGTGGCTGCAGGCCAGTCGTCAGGCCGTCAGGGTGTCGCACGCGACGCGGAGGAAGATGAGCTACCGCACGGCGTGCATCGTCGTGGGCAGCATGGTGACCATCGGCAACATGGTACTGGTGGCGACAGCGAACGGCAGCAGGGCCGTGCTCGTGGGCGTGCCGCTTGCGCTGCTGCTCGGTGTGCTCTTCATCGTGGGGAGCCGCGGCATGGAGGCTCTGCTGCACTCGGGCTCTTCTCTCGCGGGCAAGGCCAACCCGCGGCTCAAGTCGCGGCTGGAGCGCACCGCCAAGAGCATCCGCCGGTGCTGCAACCGCACGGTGATCTGCGTCTTCGCCTTTGTGGGGTCCAGCATGCTGTGGTTCGCCGTCGTCATCCTCGGTCCGCACGGAGGTAATGGCATGGAGTTTACGCGCATCGGCGTGGGCTGCTGGCCGCAGCTTACCTACGAGCTCATACCTCTGGCTTTGCTGGGAGCCCTGCACACGCAGTGCGTGTACTGCCACGAGAGCATCACTACCCGCCTTGACGTGGTGCACGTAGCCGCGCAGGCCACTACCGTGGCGGTGTCCAGCTCGCAGCCTATGCGTGCGACCACCTTTGCTAGAGGCGACAGCACGCGGGTGTTCGCGTTGCAGGAGGAGGAGGAGCAGGAGGAGCAGGAGTAGGGTGGCTGCTAGAGCTATTCCAGACTTTTTAATCATGAGAATGGTGACGGTGATCGTGAGCTGCTTGTGGCCTGGCTGCTGCTTATTTCGCTTTCCTGGCACCTCTAGCTGCAGCTCCAGCAGGTGGCCAGCTGCAAGCTGGGAGAGGCTTCTCTCTCTCTCTCTCTCTCTCTCTCTTTACGCGGCACAGCGCTGTGACTCGCCAACTCTGTCGCCAACTCTGCGCGTCCGTTATCGCCAGCTTGCCGGAGCTCGGCCGCCTCGGCCGCCCGAAGAAGAGCAGTGACTGGAGCCAAAGAGCGCTGCTGCTCGAGCAGCCGCGGGCCGGCCGCGGAGGCGCTGCGCGAGCCGCGAAGCTCGAGCCCGGATGGCTGGCATAAACGCGACGCGGCAGACGTGCTTGGTGGACGCGGACTGCCCTGGCGCCACCGTGTGCTACGTGAGTGGGCTGTCGTGGACCAAGGGCGTCTCCAGGTGCGATTGCATGGGCAAGTACGGCCGGTTTGGCGCCGCCTGCGACGAGCCCACGGCATACTTTTACACCTCGGTGTGCTCCACGCTGCTCACTGCGCTCGTGGCGCTATGTCGCGGCGCTGTGTGTCCGCGACCTGCGACTCGTGTCCAAGCACCTCGGCGGAGCGACCGCGAGCGCGTCTAACGCCACCCGCAGGCTTCACCGCGAGTGCCTTGTTCTCCCTGACCGCGTGGAAGCTGTCGTACTTGCTCGAGTTCATCGTGCCCATCAGCGACGAGCTGGTGGTCATCACCATTGCGCAGGGCACCAAGGAGACGCGCATCACCGAGATCACGGGCGTGATGCTCGTCTTCCTGGTAACCACGGCAACGCTATGCTTGCTCAACCTGAGCCTGATGTGGCTGGAGGTCAGCCGCACGGCTTTCAAGGTGTCAAACACGATGCGTCGCAAGATGAACGTCTACCGCACGGCGTGCATCGTCGTGGGAAGCAGCGTGACGGTCGTCAACGCAGTGCTGGTGGTGCGCCAGCAGGCCTTTTTGGCCGTGCTTGTCGTGGTGCCGCTCTCGCTGGTCATGTGCGCGCTCTTCATCGCAGGCCGCCGCAGCATGGAGAGAATGCTGGACAAGGCGAGAGGCACGCTGGGGGACAGCCAGCCGGCCATGGCAGACCGCGTGGAGAGCACCTCGCGGAGCATCCGCCGCTGCTGCAACCGCACCGTGTTTTGGATGCTTGCCTTCGTTGGGTCCACAGCGGGTTCCTGGTGATGATCCTCGCGCCGCACTCTGGCTGGAAAGAGTTTACGCGCATCGGCGTGGGCTGCTGGCCGCAGATCCTGTACGAGGTCGGCCCGTGGTGCCTCTTTGCGGCCTTGCACACGCAGTACGTCTACTGCCATGAGAGCATCGTGGCGCGCCTTTGCTCTCGCGCAGAACGCACGGTCACCCAGCACGCAGGCGCCGCCAAGCACGGACATGAAGCGCACCGAGTTTGTCACCTTGGTTCGTCCGTCCTCCGCCATAAACTATTAGCTCAACTCGGCAACCTGACTTGCGCTCCAGCTCCAGCTCCGGCAAGCGCAAGCAGACCGCCTGCCGCCGCCGCCGCTGCTGCTCTTGCTGCTGCTGGCGCCGCTGCTCGCTGCCGGATCGAGCTTTCGGGCAGCGTCTTGCCACTTGCTCTTCTTCTGCCTTTTCTTGCTTGCAAAGGCAGGCAGCTGCCAGCCGCGGCAAGTTGTGGAGGCCACTAGTCTAGAGCAGGTAGTCCTACAGCCCCGACTTGTCTTGTGGTACGTACGTACGAACGTACCGTAATGTACAGCGGGGGCTTGTCACACATGCCGTAGAGCGTTTGCGCTTTGATGAGCATAGCCGTTCGGCGGCGTCCGAAGGGAGGCCTGTTAGACGCTTCAGTCGTTGAATCTTCTCAACTCTTGTGCGCGATACACGCCAACGGAACCTGAGAGCACGCATGACTTCCGCCCATGCCCCACTTTGCATTCTGCCGATGCGTGCTGACGAGATATATATATGCGTTGCCTGGCCGCTGGTGGTGCCGGCGGCAAGCAAGCCTTGGCAGCGAGGAGCAGAAAGAGAGGGAGAGGGGGCGAGCTGGCGGACATGGCCGACGTCAACGCGACCACGGCGACGGAGGTGGCCTGCACGGTGTCCACGGACTGCCCGGGTGCCCAGGTGTGCTACGTCGGCGTGTCCTGGAGCGACGTGCCCGTCTGCGAGTGCAAGGGATGGTTTGGCAAGTTTGGACCCGATTGCGACGAGCCGACGCCCTACTTTTACGTCAGTGTCATCATCATGGGCTCTGGCATTGCCTGCGCCTTGGTGCTGGCCGCGGTCTCCATCAAAGACGCCTGCCTCGTCTCCAAGTACCTCGGCGGCCTGCGAGCGAGCTCGTCCAACATGACGCCGGTCTTCAACACCGCGACGCTCTTGTCGCTGGGACTGTGGAAGACCAGCTTCATGATGGAGTTTGTGCTGCCCGGCGACGGCAGCTGGATGGTTATAGACGAGGACGGATACAAAGACTCGAAGATCACGGACGTTGGGCGCTTCCTCAACGTGTTTCTGACCACCACGCTGACCTTGGGGCTGCTCAACATGAGCCTGATGTGGCTGGAGGTGAGCCGCAGAGCGTTTGACTTGTCGCAGAGCACGAAGCGCAAGATGAACATTTACCGCAAGGCGTGCATCGTGGCGGGCGTCTTCGTGACCAGCACCAACTTGTTCTTGTGCATCATCCGTCAGGTCAATCTTGCCGCGCTCGTCAACTTGCCCAACAGCATGGTGCTCATCGTGCTGTTTATCCTTGGCCGCCGCGGCATGGAAAGCGTCATGCACCACAACAAATTGATGGACACCAGCAAGACCGCATCTGCATTCTCCGAGCGCCTGGAGCGGACTGTGAAGAGCATCCGCTTGTGCTGCAATCGCACAGTGAGGGGCACCTTCATGTTCATGCTCTTGACGGTCACCTGGGTGGTTGATCATACTCGGCGGAGGCTCCGCCGAGTACACGCGGCCGGGCGTGGGCTGCTGGCCGCAGCTTTTGTACGAGTTCGTGCCATGGTCTGCGCTTTACGTGATGCGCGCGCAGGTGCTGTACAGCCACAACAACGTCCGCAAGCGCGTCGAAGAATGCTTCAACGGCCACGCAAGTAGCGCGGCGGCGGCGGCGAGCAGAAAAGTCTCGACGAACCCGAGCTCCACCGCCAAGGTGGCTCCGACCCCCAACTAGTGCAGTAGCCCAAGTAGTTGTTCATTTTCCTTTGCTGCTTCCGCCACGCGACAGGGCCGTGTCACGTGTACGTACCAGGTGCACCAGGGGTGTCATAAGCGCCTTCGCTGGGGCAAAGTGGTGGCAGGCACCTTGCGCCAAGTTGGCGAGCTTGCGCCAAGCTGGCGACCTGGCGAAAACGTTCTCTGGCGGTCGCTTGCATTGTTCTGGCTTTGCAGCCTCTTTCACGACCGCGCCCGCTCAGAGCCGCACGCACATCTCGACAGCAATGAATGGAAACACACACGCACCCGGGTCGCTTCTCGCCGCGCTCGTGGAGGCCCCACTCGCGACCCTACGGTATTGCGACCCCAGGCACTGTCCTGGAACGGCGCGGTTCCATCGCGACCAAGTGCAGACGGCCTCGGCCACAGTGGGCCCAGGAGTGAAACTGACTGCTCAAGCTCGGCGACTTTGCTTTCGCTGCGCCGCAAAGCGTGCAAAGACGCAGACTTTGAAAGCGAGTTCTCCCCAAATCCGTTGGCTTTACGCGTCCGAAGTCTTCGGACGGAGGGAGGGAGGCACATCAGGCGCTTTCGTCGCCGAATCTTCTCAGCCCTCTCGCACGATTCACGTCACCGGAACTGCAGTCATAATCATACCGGAACTGCAGATCAGGCAGCGCTTCCGTGCATGCCCCCGTCGCGTATCCGTTGATGGAATGTTCAAGAAAGCTCGTTTGATGGCAGCGAATGCCGGCTCCGCTCGAGCTGAGCACGGAAAGCAAAGCCCCTTTCCATCGACGGCGAGTGCTCTATTGGCGGCGAGGGGCAGCGAGGAGGTGAAAGAGAGAGAGAGAGAGCGAGCTGGCGGACATGGCCGACGGCAACGCGACCACGGCGACGGAGGTGGCCTGCACGGTGTCCACGGACTGCCCGGGTGCCCAAGTGTGCTACGTCGGCGTGTCCTGGAGCGACGTGCCCGTCTGCGAGTGCAAGGGGTGGTTTGGCAAGTTTGGACCCGATTGCGACGAGCCGACGCCCTACTTTTACGTCAGTGTCATCATCATGGGCGCTGGCATTGCCTGCGCCTTGGTGCTGGCCGCGGTCTCCATCAAAGACGCCTGCCTCGTCTCCAAGTACCTCGGCGGCTTGCGAGCGAGCTCGTCCAACATGACGCCGGTCTTCAACACCGCGACGCTCTTGTCGCTGGGACTGTGGAAGATCAGCTTCATGATGGAGTTTGTGCTGCCCGGCGACGGCCGCTGGATGGTCATAGACGAGGACGACGGAGGCAAGGACACCAAGTTTACAAACGTTGGGCGCGTCCTTCAGGTGTTCCTGTCCGCCACGCTGACCTTGGGGCTGCTCAACATGAGCCTGATGTGGCTGGAGGTGAGCCGCAGAGCGTTGAGCATGTCGCAGAGCACGAAGCGCAAGATGAACATTTACCGCAAGGCGTGCATCGTGGCGGGCGTCTTCGTGACCAGCAACAACTTGTTCTTGTGCATCATCCGTCAGGTCAACCTCGCCGTGCTCGTCAACATGCCCAACGGCTTGGTGCTCGTGCTGTTCATCTTTGGCCGCCGCGGCATGGAACGCGTCATGCAGCAGAGCAAGTCGATGGAGACCAGCACGTCCGAGTCTGCGTTCTCCAAGCGCCTGGAGCGGACTGTGAAGAGCATCCGCCTGTGCTGCAACCGCACCGTGGTGGGCACCTTCATGTTCCTGGTCATCACGATGAGCTGGTGGGTGATCGTCATCATGAGCGGCGGCTCCGCCGAGTACACGCGGCCGGGCGTGGGCTGCTGGCCGCAGCTTTCGTACGAGTTCGTACCATGGGCGCTGCTTTACGTGATGCGCGCGCAGGTGCTGTACAGCCACAACAACGTCCGCAAGCGCGTCGAGGATGGCCTGAACGGCCGCGGAAGCAGCGTGGTGCTGAGCAGGAAGGCCTCGACGCAGCGCAGTTCCACCGCCAAGGTCGTGCCAAGTTCCGGCAAGTAAGCATCGGTTCCATTGTTTCTTCCGAATCGAGCAAGCCCAGCTGGCAGCAACTCGGCGCCAAGCTCGCGCCAGTGGCCGCAGTTGCGGCTGGCGCAGCGGGACCAGCTGGCTCGGGCCGTCCGTCCTGCGTGGCAGGAAGTCCGGCACTTGTGCATTTAATGGCAAGCTCGAGAAATCGAGATCGAGACCGAGACCGAGCCTGTTGGCATAGTCCTTGACGTGGAGGGTCACACGCGCCGCTGGTAGCAGCGCATGCAGCGCGCTCGGCACTTGACCAAGTCGCGCAGCGGGGGATGACCCTCGCCTAGCTCAACTGCGGCACAATGCGCAGTGGGTCACCGGAAGGGCAAAGTTCGCGCCACGCGGCTCGCGCGCGCGGCTTGCAGCGACATGCAGCGCGGCAGTCGCGGGGGCGCCGGTCGTGCTGCAGCGCGGGCGCCTCCGCGTGCACTGGCGCCATCTGCCACAACCGACCCCAGACAAACGCGGGTGGGTGCGTTTTGACGTGACAGCGGGGTCCACGTCACGTCATTTTATGACATAAAGAGAGGCAATTTACACACAAGATCAGAAACAGCAGCGCCATGGCGCAACACGAGCAGCAGCAGCAGCAGCAGCAGCAAGGCACGGCGACCTGCCTGCCACCCAAGGAGGCGAGCGAGCTGCTGTTGCGCGGCGCGCCGCCCGCGGGGCTGCACGTCGACGGGCATCTCGCTCTCGACTACAACGAGGCTCTGACGAGCCTGCCAGACCGCCTCAGCGTCCGCGGCTGCCTCGACCTCGAGGTCTGCTCAGCCCTGACCAGCCTTGGCGACGGCCTCCGCGTCGGCGGTTCGCTCACACTCGAGGGCTGCTCGGCCCTTGAGGAGCGGCACCGCGGCGACATGGCCGCCTTCTTCGAGCAGCTGTCAGCGGCGCTGGGGCCCAAGGCCGGGCTCTCGCTCGCTGGGTGGGATGCTGTCGAGCAGCTGCACGATGGCTTTAGCGTCGGCGGCGACCTCGACCTCGCCGGGTGTTGTGCCTTGACCAGCCTGGGCGATGGCCTCAGCGTCGGCGGCAACCTTGACCTGTGTCGCTGTTCGGGTTTAGCCAGCCTCGGAGACGGCGTCAGTGTCGGCGGCGGCGTTAATCTCAAGGGCTGCGCGGCCCTGACCAGCCTGGGCGACGGCTTGAGTGTTGGCGCGTATCTCTGGCTTCGCGGTTGCTCGGCCCTGACCAGCTTGCCCGCGAGCCTGATCAAGGTTAGCGGCACGCTCGACCTGAAGGGTTGCAAGGAGCTCACCAGCGTGCCTGAGGGGCTCCACGTGGACGGCGACTTGGTGTTGAACGGCTGCACGGCTCTGACAAGCTTGCCGGCGAGCCTTTGCGTGAAAGGCACGCTCAGCCTCGATCAGTGCACCGCGTTGCAGGCGCAGCACGCGGAGGACATGGAGGCCTTTCTCGTGGCGCTGCGGGAGATCGTTGGGCCGAGTGGTGGGCTGCGGCTTCGCGAGTGGACAGCCATCCGCGAGCTGCCTGACTGCTACGCCAACATTGGCGGCCAGTTGGACCTGAACGGGTGCACGGCCCTCACGCGTCTTTCTGAGGGCTTGCACGTGCATGGCGATCTGCGTCTCGAGGGATGCACCGGGCTACGTCGTCTGCCAGATGGGCTTCGAGTGGACGGCCGGCTGAAACTCAATGCCTGCACGTCGCTCACGAGCCTGCCGCCTGGTCTTTGGGTCGCTTCTGGCCTCGACGCCATGCGATGCACCTCTCTTGCAAGCCTGCCCGAGGACCTGCACGTCGGTGGAGAAGTTGGGCTTGAGCAGTGCACGTCGCTGGAGAGTCTGCCAGCCAGCATTCTCGAGTGGCCCATGGACGAGGACGGCTACTCGCACAACATCTACCTGGGCGGCTCCGGGCTCTCGGCGGAGACGATCGCGTGGCTTCGCGACGGCCAGCGCCAGTTCGCTTCCGGGGGGGGCGGCTGCAGCACGACCTGGTTTTGCGAGCGCTGCAGACGCCGCGGCGTTCTGGAGCCGCGAGGCTCAAGCGGAGGTCGTGACTGTGCCAGCGGGGGCCGACGACGCGACGCTGGTGCGGTTCTTGTCGCGGCGCTGCGCGACGCCAAGGAGTTTGGCATCGCCGAGACGCGCAAGGTGTTCGCCAAGCGCGTGTCGCGGTGCTCGAGCTGCTGTCTGGCGACGACGAGCACGTGCGCGAGGCGCTGCTGCTTCGCATGAGCGACTCGCTGGACGCGTGCGGCGACAAGCCGGTGTGGGCGCTCAACCAGATGCACCTGGTCGTGGAGATCGCCAAGGCCCGAGAGAGCGCCGAGCAGCTGCGGGACCTCGGGCGCAGGGTGATGCGACTCATGGTCGTGCACGAGCACGCCAAGCGCAAGGTCGACTCGCTGCGCTGGGTGGACGACGTCTGCGTGTACTTGCGCTTCGAGATCGACCTCCGCGAGGCGCTCGACCTGCCCGTGACGGCCACGGCCATGATCTTCCCGAGCTACATCGACGTGACGGATGAGGATCTGGAGGCGGCCAAGGACGACGCGCTGGCCATCACGGACGCGCAGTTCGAGGCGTGGCTCGCCGAGTGGCCCGAGTGGCAGCGGCAGCAGCGGCACCAAGTGGTCGCCAAGCTGAGTTGGCAGGAGCTGGCCGAGATCAAGCGGCGGCAGAGCCTCCGCAAGCGCGTGAGCCAGCGTCTGAGCCGGTGAGCGTCGTGGGCGACAAGGTGGTCGACCCGGTGACCCTTGATGACGGCAAGAGCGTGTGGAGCTTGAGACCCTGCTCAAGCACTGGGAGCGCACGGGCCTGGACCTGCACAACGCGCCAGTGTCCGTCAAGCAGCTGCGCAGCGACCTCAAGCGCGTGGTCGCCTGACTAGCTAGATCCAAAGACCTGGAGACACCTTTCGCCAGCTCGGCCACCAAGAGCGTGACTTGCATGCGTCGGACGCGGCTTGCGTTAAGAGCTCAAGACCGCGAACCGTGCGGTTGCGCTTGACGCCGTCCACGGGGCGCTTGCCAGCGCTCGCCTGCTCCACGTTGCCGTGTACGTGGAGCCCGCGAAGCAAAGCGCCAGGCGCGTGAAGCGCGTTCGCGATCGCCACGCCGCAGTCGGCGTCAAGGTTGTGTGCAAGCAGCACCGCGGAGGTGCCCGCCTCGGCGAAGCGCCCGAGCTCTAGCGCCTTCCAGTGGGCGTTGTTGGCCGCGAGAGCCTCGCCGATGGCGGCAGCGACCCTCAGTGCCAGCTTTCGCTGCAGGCATGCTGCGTGGCACACGTGAGCGCTGTCGGCGGCCAGAGCCACGGCGAGCTTGTGCAGGCTATTGCTCGTCCGCGGGGTCTGGACCACCAGCCGCGTGAGCGCCGCAGGAAACACGGCGCGGATGGCATGCGCAGCTAGCAGCTTGCGGCATTGCAGCGAGCCGACCAGCTCGGCAACGACCCCAAGCGGGCCGTCGGGGATGCCGCGCCAGCTCGTGCGCGCTGTGCTGCCGCCGCCGCCGCCATCCTGCCGCCGCTGCTTGATGCGCTGCGCCTCCTCTGACATCGTGCCGCGCTTCGCTGCAGTTCTCGTCAATGGTAAAGGTGAATTTACACGTGACAAAGCGGCCCATGTCACGTCATTTGGCCCACGACGAACAACACGAACGAACAAAGCCAGCCACCACCCCCAGCGAGGATGGCGGAGCCGTCGACGACGGCGCACCGCAAGAAGCAGCGGCTCCACGCCAGCAGCAGCAGCAGCAGCAGCAGTGCCAGCAGCGCAACAAGCGCCGCAGGCGGCGGACCACCTCGCGCGAGCTGGCGCGCCATCCCCACTGACGCCCTTGGCATCATCAGCGCGCTGCTCGGCAAGTTCGAGTGCGGCAAGGCGTCCCATGCGCAAGCAATCCGAGCCGTGCTCCCCTCCGCCCTCACAAGCATCGAGGTCCACATCAACCGGTGGAGCTCAACCAGCCAGCTGACGCAGCTCGCCATGGCGATGCTGGAGGACGTCCAGGACGCTGACCACGCTCGCGTGGCGCAGGCGCTCGCCGCGCAGACGACGTGGCGCCAGGTGACCCTGCACACGATCGAATACTCGGTCGCCGTCGCCGTCGGCGAGGCGCTGGAGGCCAACAACGCCGAGTGGAAGGCGCTCGCGCTGGTGGGCGACATGGGCTCGCAGTGCGCCGAGCTGGCGGTGCTGGAGCGCCTCGAGCACAACCACGTGCTCGAGAAGCTCCACGTCGAGGAGAGGTGAGCGTCGAGAACGCCGAGGCCATTGGGCGCGCGCTCCGCTGGCAAGGGAGCAGGCTTCGCGAGCTGCGCGTGGTGGACAGACTCGGGATGCACGGCCCGAGCGGTGTTGTGGACCTGTTGATGTCGGTCGCGCAAGGTGTCGCGCAGAGCCGCACGCTCCGCCGGCTGGAGGTCGAGCTGGAGGTGTTTAGCAACGATCTGGACCTGGCCGGCAAGATCGGGGCCAGCCTCGAACAGGAGCAGATGCGGCCTGCAGAGGCGCTGGGCCAGATGTTGCGGGCGCAGGAGGTGCCGCTGGAGGTGGTCTTCTTGCGCGTCGATTCGGGGCTCAGTGATCGAGCTGCTGCTGCCATTGTTGAGGGCCTGGCGCGGAACAACACGCTGCGGGAGTTCGAGCTGCGCACCTTCGTCGGCGGCGATGCAACCTGCCGCGCCCTTGCCGCTGCTCTGGCCTTCGAAGGCTCGGCTCTACGCAGACTCGACTTGAAGAGCAACGGGAGGATGCACGACGTTGCGGCCGCCGTGGTGGTCGCAGCGCTGAGGCGCAACAACGTGCTCCGGGAGCTGGACCTCTCAAATTGCAACGTCGGCGCCAGGACGGTCAACGCACTGGCCGCTGAGCTTGCCTCTGGGAGCTCGGCGCTGCGCTCGCTCACACTGGACGGGAACCACAACTATGTCGACGCCTTCGACGACGCTGCTGGCGCCAAACTCGGCCGGTCTCTGGCCAGCAACAGCACGCTGCGCCGCCTCGACCTGACCTCCTGTGGCCTCGGCGTTGCAACATGCCGCGCGCTCGCCATTGCGCTGGCCTCACCGAGCTTGCCGTTGAGCAGCCTTATCCTCAGCTGCAACACCACGATCGGCGACGCTGGAGGTGCGGCCTTGGCGGAGGGCCTCAAGCGCAACGCCACGCTCCGCCATCTCGACCTTGCGCTGTGTCACGTTGGCGTTGAGACGTGTCGCGCGCTCGGCGCTGCGCTGGCCTTGGAGGGCTCGGCGTTGGACGTGCTCGATCTCTTCGGCAACGAAGCCGTGGGCGACGCTGGGGGCGCGGTCTTGGCAGAGGGTCTCAAGCGCAATGCCACGTTTCGCCGCCTCGAGCTGAGCAACTGCGGCATCGGCAATGCGACGTGCTTTGCGCTCGCCACTGCCTTGGCTTTCAAGGGCACAGCGCTGGACTTCCTTCGGCTCAGCGGCAACAAAGACGTGAACGACGTTGGCGGCGTGGCCTTGGCAGAGGGTCTCAAGCCCAACGCAACGATCCGCATCTTTAACGTAGGCAACTGCGGCATCACCAATGCGATTCCTGCGATCGCCGCTGCGCTGAAGGTTTCTACTTCTCACCCGGCTTTCAAATAACTCAAAGAAAGCCTCGGTGGACCCATTCTTGACCTCTGCTCCTTCTTTCCTCGGCCTTCCCCGCCCGCCCGCCCCCGCCCGCCGCCAGAGGGAGCTGCGCAGCCTCGGCCAACCGCAGCAGCCCGCGTCTTACCCCGGAGAACCACGCGGCCCGCCGCCGCTGTCGCTGGGCATGCATGCCACTAACGCTTGGCCGTGCCCTCCACAGCTCCTATCGCAAGGTTACCTGCCAGAATGGTCCAGAGCAAGAATAATCGCTCACTGTGCTGGCATGGTTTTCCTCTACTCTAGCACCACGTTTATGGACGAAATTCAGAAAAATCCCAGCACCCCTCGCTCCAAAAGTGCTGGGTAATGTTTGCAGATGGAAATAAAAATGTGGGAATGCCAGCAGACCCGGCCAAACGCCTAAAAACGAGGTCTTGGACGTGTCCACAACCATGATCGCGTAGCTTGGCTAAGAGTCATCTACCAGTTGGTAGGGTCTGGAGACGGTGGAGGTGGCGGGGATGGCAGATGGGGCGGGCGGTGGCGGTGGCGGTGGCCCGGGAGAGGCGGCCCAGGGCTGCCCGCGGTCGTGCCACAGGGCGAGGTGCAGCGAGCACAGCAGCTGGTGCACTCGGCACTGCCCTTCGTGCGCCGTGCCCAGTCGAAGGCGCGGGCGGCCACGCAAGCAGCCGCAGCCCGCTGCGGAGACAGCCGAGCCCGGCGCTGCTCGCGCAGGGAGCGCGGAGTCGCCCGTAGAGCTCGATGAGCCAGCGTCAAAGCGCGCACGGAGGCCGAGGTCGACGCGGTCCGCGCGTGCCTCTCTTCTCGAGCCGGAGGAGCACGACGGCCTGACCTACAGCAGCGACGAGGGAGTCGAGCGGGCCGCCAGCGACCAGGCCGCTGGGGTGCGCAGGCTCTTCTTCGAGCTCGGCATGGAAGAGTGGCGGTGCGTAGAATGCCAAGTGCTGTGCGGCGGATGGCGGTTGCGCAGCGAGCGAAGGTCGACGCGGACGAGGTGGCGAACGACTCGCTCTGGAACGAGCTAATCATGGCGATGCAGAAGGTCATGGAGCGAGCGGAAGATATTGTGTGCCCAGGGGCTGGCGGCGTTCTCCTCAATGCTGTGCAACAGCGGGCTGCAGCGAAGAGCATCTGGCTACAGAGCGTGGCCCTCGAGCATTACAAGCGCTCAGTCGAGATGACCAAGAAGGCCAAGCGCAACTCGAGAAGCGCGTGGGGATCGCCTTGCTTGGCCTCGATATGACCCGCCACAAGCTCAAGGAGGTTACCTCTACTTTAGACCTCACGTTGGACCTCAGCGACACGCAGCTTGACAGCGCCCAGTTGGACGGCAAGCTGCTCATGAAGGGCGAGAAGCTCCCCGAGTACAAGTTCAGCAAGAAGTACTACGACGAAGATGTAGTGCGCAAAGCGCTCAACTTTTTCATCGCGGAGAGCAACGTGTGTGTGCTGTCGTGGGGCACACGCGAGGTGGTGCTCAGCAAGGAGGAGAAGGTCGTGTTGCCATCGCTCTTGCGCCGGCGGAAGAAGGCGCGCATCTGGGAGGCATACATGGCGCAGGCGAAGAAAGACCACGAAGGCAAGCCTGGCCCGGTCCCCATGATTGGAAAGGTCCTGGCGCACAAGGTTTTGGGCCTCATCACGAACGGCCAGAAGAGAGCCATGTCTGCTGTCAACTACCTCCTTGGCGAGCTTATCTACGATAACTTCATCCTGGTGCGCCGCATCATCGAGCAGTGCAGCGGACATGACCGTGAGCAGCTCAAGAAGCTCAAGCTGCACAGCGTCATTGCCTCCAACTTCCTCAAAACGCAGTACCCGAAGCACGCGACGAGGCTCGACCCGCTGGGCTCCGTGTGCACGCATGGGGTCGAGTATGCCCTGCTCCCCAAGTGTGATGATGCCGCGGTCAAGAGCGGCATGAACTGTGCTGGCTGTCAGTTCGTCCCGTTCTTCTTTGACGAGCTCCGTGCAGCTGTACGACAGGCGCCGTCCAGTGAGGGGCACCGCGAGCACGTCCTCGAGGCGGTTGACAGGTGCGAGGAAAAGACCTTGCTCTGGCGCGGTCAATGCGTGCGCGTCGCCAACCAACAGGCGGCTATCGCTCGCCTTCACAAGGAGATGGCGGCGAGGTGTAAAGCCAACAAGTGGACCAAGCCGCGCGAGAGCGTCATCGTCATGGACTTCAAGATGAAGTATCTTCCGCAGTACCATCGGCAGAAGTCGGTCGAACACTTTGGCAAGCGGGGCATCTCATGGCACGGATTCCTCGTCATCTTCTACGTCTACAATCCCGATACGGGCAAGGCCGAGCCCCAGCACGTTTACGCGGATCAGATCGTGATGGGAACGAACAAGCAGGATGGCCCAGCGATTGCCGGCCTACTTGAGGCCTTTTTGTACCAGCTGAAGCGCTCGCCGCCCTTTGAGGACCTCGAGTCGGTGGTCCTGCAGTCGGACAATGCCAAGTACTACCACTCGCAGTTCCTCATCCTTTCGTTGCCGTACATCGGCCTCGCCGCCGGGCTACCGATCAAGTGCTACATCCACGGAGACATGTGACGGCAAGGGCCTCATTGACGCGCACTTCGCCATGGGCATGCGGCAGGTCGATGGGTACATCGGTGAAGGGAACGACGCCGCCGGGCCTATGGAGGTGTTCAAGGCGCTCGAGCATCACGGCGGCATCCCGAACAGCTTTGTGCAGCTTGTGACTATCGACGGGCCTCTGCTGGAGCGGAGGGCAAAACAGTGCGAGGCCGCCCTCAAACGCCTCCAGCCGCACATGAAGCGGCGGAACGAGATCATCTTCGAGTTCGCTGGTGACGTCGAGCTCGAGGATGGCGACAATCCGTACTCCTGCAGGAGCGGGCTCAAGGTGAAGATGTGGGACTTTAGCGGCGTCGGCGCGCCGGACACTTTCGACGTCAGCCCGGTCCTTGCAGAGCAGGACGCGGCTGACGAGGGTGTGGCGCAGGACAAGAAGGGCAAAGGGGCGGCGGCGGTGGCGGAGGAGGAGGAGGAGGAGGAGGAGGAGGAGGAGGAGGAGGAGGAGGAGGAGAGGAGGAGGCGGGCGAGGAGGCGGACGAGGAGGTGGCGGCGGAGGAGGAAGAAGCACCGCATGTTGGCGCAGACCTTTCAGGAAGCTTTCAAAGCTTCCTCTACAGCAGGGCCCCAGTCCTACTGAGTCTTAGGCGTTCTTCCTATCTGTATGCTTAAATCCCTATGTATTAAATCGCAAGAAATGAATCAGAACCATTGCGGAACCGGTGCCGGGCGGAGGAGAGGCAACAAGATTATTCATCAACTCAAGCGACGATGATGATGCAAGTCAGAAGTTGTTGAGATTCGACTGATAGTGACGTACTGGCATCCACTGTGTAGCTCATGCTCGGGCTCGAAACGTGATGGTGGCACACTGGTAGCCGCGGTGCAGCTGAGACTTGGTTGGCGCTGTGTAGCTGCCAGAGCTCCAGAGACCGTTGCTGACGCGCATGATGAAGTCCCGCACTTCGCCTTGCGACCGTACGAGTACCATTTCTCCAGAACTGATGTGAGTACACAGTACTGTTGCGGTACTCGAGTACAGTACCAGTACCAGTACTGGTACCGGTACCTGGTACCTACTGTACCGGTACCGCGGTGAGTTACCGGTACAAATTGTACGGTACCGGTACGTACCAGGTTCCGTACATTCTCACTTTCTTGCGCGTGCCGAGACTGGTGGACACACGTGCATGTTTGCGACACCTTGGCCGAGCCCTGGGCAAGTTGCCTGCCACACAGGGCAACACCATGTGGTGTGGCTGCATTTTGTCTCTGGCTTGGCGCAAGCCCATCGGTGGACTCGGCATGGTGACGTTGCCCCCTTTGCACTCCTGCACGGCAAATGTTAAGCTCCAAGCAGGTCGAAATCCTTTTTGAACGGCACTCGCACACCTACTTTCGAGAAGGATGTCCGCTTGATTGACACGTGCGCAGCCTTGGCATCGAGCTCAGCCTTCGCACCGAGCTCATGCACGGCAACTGTTAAGCTTCAAGCAGGCGAAAAGGCGTTTTGAACGGCACTCGCACACCTGCTTTCGAGAAGGTCGGCTTGGTTTCTGAAGGTCGGCTTGATTGGCGCGTGCGCAGCCTTGGCGTTGAGCTCAGCCTTCGCACCGAGCTCATGAACGGCAACTGTTAAGCTTCAAGCAGGCGAAAACGGGTTTTGAACGGCACTCGCACACCTGCTTTCGAGAAGGTCGGCTTGGTTTCTGAAGGTCGGCTTGATTGGCGCGTGCGCAGCCTTGGCGTTGAGCTCAGCCTTCGCACCGAGCTCATGAACGGCAACTGTTAAGCTTCAAGCAGGCGAAAAGGCGTTTTGAACGGCACTCGCACACCTGCTTTCGAGAAGATCGGCTTGGTTTCTGAAGGTCGGCTTGATTGGCGCGTGCGCAGCCTTGGCGTTGAGCTCAGCCTTCGCACCGAGCTCATGAACGGCAACTGTTAAGCTTCAAGCAGGCGAAGACGGGTTTTGAACGGCACTCGCACACCTGCTTTCGTGAAGCAAGTCGGCCTGATTGGCACGTGCGCAACCTTGGCATCGGGCTCGTGAATGGTGACTGCTGGAGGCACATGAGAGCTGAGGCCAGTGATCGGCAGATGGCGCGCGACAACTGGCCCTGATCGCACAAGCGCGTGTGACCAAGAGACACTCCCCCAAGCGTGGCCGGTGCGCAGCTCAGCACACACTCGATGATCATTGCCACGCTCGCGGAATCGTTGGGTTGCGGCTGTGCCAGTGTTCATCGTCGTCGCGAGTCTCGTGCTTGCGAAAGAGAGTACGTAGTCCCTCCCACGCAAGCGCCCCCGTCAACGCGCGCGATCTGATGATCAATTCTTGGTGTTTCCTACGAGCAACAGGCGCCATCCTCATGTGCGCAGCGTTCCGTGCCGATCTCGTGGGGGAGGGTCGTTCATTCATCTGTTCAGACGTCAAAGGGCGCAGCAAGAGATTGCAGATCTCCCAGCAGCGTGAAGGCGCTGCTGGCGTCGAGCTCGAGCTCCAGCGTGCTTGGCACCTCGCCGAGCGGCTGGCCGTCCAAGAGGACGACCGCGCCCGCGATGTTGAAGGCTCCGAGCGGGGTGAGGTCCAACTTGGCGCTCTCCTCGGCCGACTCGAGCTCCAGGGCTGCCTCGAGCTCCAGGGCTGCCTCGAGCCACTGCTGCAGCGAACTGCCCGAGTTTGCCTCTGCGCAGCGCACGCATGTCGGCATGTTGCCCCGTCGCCGTCCGCGACTGCGAGGAGCTCTTGCTCGTTGCCGTCCCCAGAAGCGTCTGGCGCCTGAAGCGGCACAATGCGGCCCCTACTGGTCCAGAAGGCCACCTCGCAGAGCGATAGCGTCCGCCCGCCGGGCCCCAGCTTTGCCGCGGAGCTTGTGCAGGTTCGCAGCATCGGGCAATGAGACCCAGGCCGGCTTAGGCAGGAAAATGGCCTCGGGAAGAGCTTGCGTGGCGGGCAGGTCCAGCTCTTGCGTGCTGCGCTCCAAGCACAAGAGCGCGCGCTGGGCCGCCACGGCTTTTTCACCACGAATCGAAACTGGTCCCCAGTCCCGGGGCTCTTGATTGACTGTCGAGTTGAAGATCCTCGCGAGCACTCAGTGAAAGCTTCCGTCCTCTACAGGGGTGCACCGCTTCTCCTTGCCAAGTGCTGTACCGAGCTAGCCCCGTCTACTATCCCATATGTACAGCCACATCGAGGTCGGTTATTTTGGGGCCCGAACGGTGCGAGCTACGCTCCTTGGCAGGCTGCGGCACGAGTTGGAGCGCGACAGGCGGGCGGTTGTTCGCCCAGCGCGAGGCAGCACGGCCCAGGCGCATCAGGCTGGGCAGGGTTGCGATGCTGTTGTTGCGCTGCCTGCCGAGGAGCGCGCCACGGCTGCTCTTGCTCTTCTCTCTCTGGAGGGCGCCGGTCCGGCCCATGACGTGGTGAACGTGGATGCCGAAGCCGGTCTGCTCCAGGAAGAGGTGCTCCAGCGAATCGAGAAGGACCAAGAGATGGCGCACATGATCGAGGCCATGAACTTGGAGGACGACGCCGAGGCAGAGGTCGTGCACCCCGGGACACCGAGCCAGCGCAAGCGGGCTGACAGGGCGAAGATGCGAAGGGCCGAGCGTCTTGAAAGGCTGAAAGCGGCGACCACACGGCGCGACTTGTGTGCGTTTGCTGTCCGCAACCTGAGAAAGATGCTGGACAATCGCGAGCTGGACCTCGACGTCCGCGACGGCAGTAAGGACCAACCCGAGTACGATGTGGCAATGGCTGCTGGTGTGAACCTGCAGGGCAGGATTCTCGCGCAAGGGTGGGCGAAACGGCCTCGCCGCGGCCGAACCAAGGGGTCGACGAACGTCGAGCTCTACTACCCAAAGATCGCCGAGCTGTTCGCCGCGGAGGGCACGGACAAGCAGCACGCTTCATGGCTCCTCGAAGTCATCGTCAACGCGGACGAGTACAAGAACAGGTTTGATCACCCGACCGAAGCCGACGTCCGCAACGTCGTGCAGCGGCTGATTGGGTACCGCAAGCGCTGCAACGCCGCGAACCTGGAGCCCGATTACCTCAACTACCTCGTGAAAGGCGCCTCGGCCGTGCCCGTAGCAGGCCACGGGCAGCCTGGCGTCGCGACTGCGCCGTCCGCTGGCGGCGGACGGCGAGGTGGACCGCACTCGCAGCTTGATGATCGGCTGGAGCGCTTCATCCAAGAGCGTGCAAGCACACATACCGCAAGCCGTATGATGAAGGCAGCGCTTGGGAGCGAGGAGCTGCCCCAGGAGCTTCGGGACAAGCTGGAGACCGACAACGACCTCAGCAAGAAGTTCAAGCGACGCGTTCAAAACGTTCGGGCTGCCCGGAATGCAGCCAGCGGCAAGAAAGAATGAAGGCCGAAGCCCAAAAGAAGCGCAGACGACTCATCGTGTCCTTTGTTGTGCTCCTTGCCCCGCCAGCGGACTGTCCGCTTGCCATGACAGCTCGTCGATCTGCCACGACTTGAAATTAGATTGGATGGACATGGGTCACGTCGCGGAGCTCAACATGTCACTTACCCGTCAACCCGGAGTGCACCCGTAGGTTTTCCACCCCGCTGAGCACGCTCGTGCAGCCCGTTTCGCCCGCTGCGCTCTCCTCCCCGATTTAGCTCTCGGCCCTGCTGGGATGGTCCCTATCAAAATCTGAATTTCGTCCGCGAACGTGGTGCTTAGAGCTAGAGAGTAGCTCGAGCTAGCGACCCCTTGACAGCAGCTCGTCGATCTTGGTCAGCATGTACACGCCAACGTTGGAGTAGGTCAGATCGAGACGACAAAGCGTGCTGTTCTTGGCCAGGCCCCTTGCCAAGGCAGCTCCTCCAAAGTAACCCAAGTTCTTGTTGTGGTGGAGTTCAAGCGTCCGGAGCGCCGAGCTCTCAAACGCCAGCGCTGAGCCGAGCGCGCGACAGGTCGCATCGCTGACGCGACAGTAGCCAATACTAAGGCGATAGAGCATGCTGTTGCTGGCCAAACCCTGCGCCAAGGCTGCTCCTGCGGCGTCATCCACGTTGTCGTTCGAGCCGAGGTCAAGTACGCAGAGCGCCGAGCTTTCAGATGCCAGCGCAATGCCGAGCGCGTGGCAGGTCTCGATACCAACGCCACAGTCGGACAGATTGAGGTGGCGCAGAGTGCTGTTGCCGGCCAGACCCTCCGCCAAGGCCGCTCCTGCAGCGTCGCCCACGTTCTCGTTGCAGTAGAGGTCAAGCTCGCACAGCGCCGAGCTCTCAGATGCCAGCGCTAAGCCGAGCGCGCGGCAGGTCGCAATGCCGACGCCACAGTCGGACAGATTGAGGTGGCGAAGCGTGCTGTTGCTGGCCAGACCCTCCGCCAAGGCCGCTCCTCCGGCGTCGCCCATGTTGTTGTTCCAGCCGAGCTCGAGCTCGCACAGCGCCGAGCTCTCAGATGCCAGAGCAATGGCGAGCGCGCGGCAAGTCGCAATGCCGACGCTACAGTAGCTCAGATTGAGACGGCGGAGCGTGCTATTACTGGCCAGACCCTCCGCCAAGGCCGCTCCTCCGGCGTCGCCCATGCTGTTGTTCCAGCCGAGCTCGAGCTCGCACAGCGCCGAGCGTTCGAAGGCAACAGCAAGCGCGCGGCATGTCGCTATGCCAACGTGACATTTGCTCAGCTTGAGGCGGCGAAGCGTGCTGTTCCTGGCCAGACCCTCCGCCAACGCCGCTCCTCCGGCGTCTCCCACGTTCTTGTTGAACCTGAGGTCAAGATCGGCACCACTTTCTTCCCGCACGTCGCACACCTACACGACCTGGTCATCACCCCGAACCCGAGCACGCACCCGGCAGTCGCCGCCATCTTGCGACTCGGGGACCAGCTCCCCGAGAGCCTGCCACCACACGTCCTGCCCGAACAACATCTACCAGCAGTGCTCCTTACGGCAACGAAGCTCAAAGACCTCATCCACATCCACGCCTCCAACATCACCAAAGGTCTACATGCAGGCAACGCCGCACGACTTCAACGCAAGCTTGACATCACCTGCGGCGACAAGACCATGCAGCCGCCACCGCCAGCCGACGCCGAACCGCCCGACCCTGGACGCCGAGCGGGCCTTCCTCGCACGCCGCATCCACGCGGCCAACCAGGAGACCTCGGCCGGTGTCATCCTGCTCACCACGCCGTCGCTTGCCGTGACCCAGCTGCCCAACAAGCTCTGGCTCGCCTACCTCCGCAAGCGCACCGGCCAAGCTCGTCCCGATCTGGCGTCCAGTCCAACCACGTGCGGCTGCGGCGCGACCGAGATGCGCAAGCCGAGCGCCAACTGGTTCCACGCGCTCCACTGCAAGCACGTCAACACCGCCACCGTGGCCCACAACGCGGCCCGCGACGTCATCTGCAAGCACCTCAACAAGCTGGGAGGCACCGCTCGCACCGAAGTTTGGGTGAGCGACAACCTCCGCGTCGACGTACATGCTACCTTGCAAGCACCTGCCAAGCCGGTCATCATTGATGTGACTGCCGTGAACACTATCAGCTCAACGAGCTTTGTCACGGAGCGCTCTTTGCCAACCGTCGCGGCCGCCGCTTGCAAGGCCAAGCATGACAAGTACGACGCCGCCCTTGGCTCCAACAAGCTCCTCATCCCGGTCCTCTCTACGGCAGGTGGCACGGCCGGCGACTGGCCCGCACTCCGCCGCATCGTGCGCGACTACTACGACAAGCACCAACTCGACGGCCTCGCTGCCAGCCGTCGCCTCCTCGTGGAGACGATCTTCCAGCGCCAGCGGCACCTATTGCGCGCGCTCCTGGCGACCCAGGAGCCGCTCGCCCCACCAGCGGTGGCACATGCGCAAGACCTCGGTTTATTCCGGTGGCAGCCTGTGCTCCCTGCAGCCCCACTCGGCATCGAAGTGGGCGTTGGGTAACTCTCTAGCTTGCTGTCAACCTCGCGACCAGTCTTAACTCGGCGTAAGTAATCTTCAACAGCTCGCACAGCGCCGAGCTCTCAGTTGCCAGCACAACGGCTGCCAGCGCAACGGCGAGCGCGCGGCAGGTCGCGATGTCAACGTTGCAGAAGCTCAGTTTGAGGCGGCAAAGCGTGCTGTTGCTGGCCAATCCCTCCGTCAAGGCCGCTCCTGCAGCGTCATCCACGTTCTCGTTCTCGCTGAGGTCAAGCTCCCGCAGCGCCGAGCTTTCAGATGCCAGCGCAATGCCGAGCGCGTGGCAGGTCGCAATGCCGACGCCACAGTCGGACAGATTGAGGTGGCGAAGCGTGCTGTTGCTGGCCAGACCCTCCGCCAAGGCCGCTCCTCCGGCGTCGCCCATGTTGTTGTTCCAGCCGAGCTCGAGCTCGCACAGCGCCGAGCTCTCAGATGCCAACGCAACGGCGAGCGTGCGGCAGGTCGCAAGGCCAACGCCACAGCGGCTCAGTTGGAGGCGGCGGAGTGTGCTGTTGCTGGCGAGACCCCATGCTAAGGCCGCACCTGCAGCGTCATCCACGTTCTCGTTTTCGGCGAGCTCCAGCTCGCGCAGCGCCGAGCTCTCAGATGCCAGCGCAATGCCGAGCGCGCGGCAGGTCGCAATGCTAATGCGATAGTAGACGGGGCTAGCTCGGTACAGCACTTGGCAAGGAGAAGCGGTGCACCCCTGTAGAGGACGGAAGCTTTCACTGAGTGCTCGCGAGGATCTTCAACTCGACAGTCAATCAAGAGCCCCGGGACTGGGGACCAGTTTCGATTCGTGGTGAAAAAGCCGTGGCGGCCCAGCGCGCGCTCTTGTGCTTGGAGCGCAGCACGCAAGAGCTGGACCTGCCCGCCACGCAAGCTCTTCCCGAGGCCATTTTCCTGCCTAAGCCGGCCTGGGTCTCATTGCCCGATGCTGCGGACCTGCACAAGCTCCGCGGCAAAGCTGGGGCCCGGCGGGCGGACGCTATCGCTCTGCGAGGTGGCCTTCTGGACCAGTAGGGGCCGCATTGTGCCGCTTCAGGCGCCAGACGCTTCTGGGGACGGCAACGAGCAAGAGCTCCTCGCAGTCGCGGACGGCGACGGGGCAACATGCCGACATGCGTGCGCTGCGCAGAGGCAAACTCGGGCAGTTCGCTGCAGCAGTGGCTCGAGGCAGCCTTGGAGCTCGAGGCAGCCCTGGAGCTCGAGTCGGCCGAGGAGAGCGCCAAGTTGGACCTCACCCCGCTCGGAACCTTCAACATCACGGGCGCGGTCGTCCTCTTGGACGGCCAGCCGCTCGGCGAGGTGCCAAGCACGCTGGAGCACGACTCGACGCCAGCAGCGCCTTCACGCTGCTGGGAGATCTGCAATCTCTTGCTGCGCCCTTTGACGTCTGAACAGATGAATGAACGACCCTCCCCCCACGAGATCGGCATGGAACGCTGCGCACATGAGGATGGCGCCTGTTGCTCGTAGGAAACACCAAGAATTGATCATCAGATCGCGCGCGTTGACGGGGGCGCTTGCGTGGGAGGGACTACGTACTCTCTTTCGCAAGCACGAGACTCGCGACGATGAACACTGGCACAGCCGCAACCCAACGATTCCGCGAGCGTGGCAATGATCATCGAGTGTGTGCTGAGCTGCGCACCGGCCACGCTTGGGGGAGTGTCTCTTGGTCACACGCGCTTGTGCGATCAGGGCCAGTTGTCGCGCGCCATCTGCCGATCACTGGCCTCAGCTCTCATGTGCCTCCAGCAGTCACCATTCACGAGCCCGATGCCAAGGTTGCGCACGTGCCAATCAGGCCGACTTGCTTCACGAAAGCAGGTGTGCGAGTGCCGTTCAAAACCCGTTTTCGCCTGCTTGAAGCTTAACAGTTGCCGTTCATGAGCTCGGTGCGAAGGCTGAGCTCAACGCCAAGGCTGCGCACGCGCCAATCAAGCCGACCTTCAGAAACCAAGCCGACCTTCTCGAAAGCAGGTGCGAGTGCCGTTCAAAACGCCTTTTCGCCTGCTTGAAGCTTAACAGTTGCCGTGCATGAGCTCGGTGCGAAGGCTGAGCTCGATGCCAAGGCTGCGCACGCGCCAATCAAGCCGACCTTCAAAAACCAAGCCGACCTTCTCGAAAGCAGGTGTGCGAGTGCCGTTCAAAACGCCTTTTCGCCTGCTTGAAGCTTAACAGTTGCCGTGCATGAGCTCGGTGCGAAGGCTGAGCTCAACGCCAAGGCTGCGCACGTGCCAATCAAGCCGACCTTCAGAAACCAAGCCGACCTTCTCGAAAGCAGGTGTGCGAGTGCCGTTCAAAACGCCTTTTCGCCTGCTTGAAGCTTAACAGTTGCCGTGCATGAGCTCGGTGCGAAGGCTGAGCTCAACGCCAAGGCTGCGCACGCGCCAATCAAGCCGACCTTCAGAAACCAAGCCGACCTTCTCGAAAGCAGGTGTGCGAGTGCCGTTCAAAAAGGATTTCGACCTGCTTGGGAGCTTAACATTTGCCGTGCAGGAGTGCAAAGGGGGCAACGTCACCATGCCGAGTCCACCGATGGGCTTGCGCCAAGCCAGAGACAAAATGCAGCCACACCACATGGTGTTGCCCTGTGTGGCAGGCAACTTGCCCAGGGCTCGGCCAAGGTGTCGCAAACATGCACGTGTGTCCACCAGTCTCGGCACGCGCAAGAAAGTGAGAATGTACGGAACCTGGTACGTACCGGTACCGTACAATTTGTACCGGTAACTCACCGCGGTACCGGTACAGTACCAGGTACCGGTACCAGTACTGGTACTGGTACTGTACTCGAGTACCGCAACAGTACTGTGTACTCACATCAGTTCTGGAGAACTGGTACTCGTACGGTCGCAAGGCGAAGTGCGGGACTTCATCATGCGCGTCAGCAACGGTCTCTGGAGCTCTGGCAGCTACACAGCGCCAACCAAGTCTCAGCTGCACCGCGGCTACCAGTGTGCCACCATCACGTTTCGAGCCCGAGCATGAGCTACACAGTGGATGCCAGTACGTCACTATCAGTCGAATCTCAACAACTTCTGACTTGCATCATCATCGTCGCTTGAGTTGATGAATAATCTTGTTGCCTCTCCTCCGCCCGGCACCGGTTCCGCAATGGTTCTGATTCATTTCTTGCGATTTAATACATAGGGATTTAAGCATACAGATAGGAAGAACGCCTAAGACTCAGTAGGACTGGGGCCCTGCTGTAGAGGAAGCTTTGAAAGCTTCCTGAAAGAGGCGTCAGAAGGCTTGATGGTCTCGGCAGGGAGGCGGCGGCGGCCCTCGACAGCCTGGCGGCCTCGTCTTTCGGCTTGAGCGCCCTGCACAGCGCGAGTCAGAGCGAAGAGTTGGCATTGTGTCGAGGCGAACGAACGACAAGTGGCGAGTATTGAGGCCAGCTGGCGCAGCGATAGGTGCGATATCACCTGGGCGGAAGGCGATAGGCCACTTGCCAGGCTCTCAACGCGGTATGGCAAACGCAAGAGCAGCGAATGAATGCTTGCACAGTGCAGCGGAAATGAGCTCACGCTGAGGCCGAGATACGGGCGGAGAGGCCCGTTGGGGGCCTTGGGTGCTTTGTCCAGCGAGTGGAGAGGCCTAGTGACGGCTTTGTGGCGCGCCGTATCGGCTTGCGCACTCTGAGCAAGTCGACCGAGGCCAGCAAGCCCGTGGCGGTGCGGAAGCGAAACATCGACAAGGAGCGAGACCTGGGAGCAGGGAGCGCAACGAAGGGTGTGGCCTTACCTGGGTGGAGGACGCTAGAGCGTTTGCCGGGCTCTGGGCGTGATGTGGCTAGCTAGCGCGAGAGCAAGAAATTGATGGTGACGCAGAACAGTGGAAACGAGCTCACGCCTGCGCCATGATACGGGCGGAGAGGCCAGTTGGGGGCCTTGGTTGCTTTGTCGGGCGAGTGGAGAGGCCTGTTGACAGCTTCGTGGCGCGCCGTATCGGCTTGCGCACTCTGAGCAGGTCGACCGAGGCCAGCAAGCCTGTGACGGTGCGGAAGCGAAACATCGACAAGGAGCGAGACCTGGGAGCAGGGATCGCAACGAAGGGTGCGGCCTCGCCTGGGCAGAGGGCGCTAGGCCCATCGCCGGGCTCTGGGCGCGATGTGACAGGCGCGAGAGCACCCAAATCGATATTTCGCGGCCTTGGACACTGGAAACGCACGCCGAGGCACCAATATGCAGGGTAGAGGACGGAGCAGCGCGCTGCACTCTCGACAAACAGGTGAAAAGCACTGCCGCCGGGCTCGCAGCTCCGCGTTTCACTTGTGGCGACCTGTCGAGAAGGCTTGAGACGCAGAGTTACCCGAAGACGACCTCTCTGGGCTGGTAAAGAGCGCTTGCAGCGCGGCAGAGAGTGCGGCGACGCTCGCGTCCGTGTGGTAGACCAGCGGATTCATGAGCTGGTCTCGTCGCTCCTCGAGGCTCGATCCTCTCCAGCGGGCTCGTCATGGTCGTCGTCGTTCAGGCTTGGTGGATGGACTTGTGGTGGACGGCTCGCAGGGGACCAAGAGGGGCAGGGGCAGGGGCAGAAGACGGCATGGGGCTTGGGCCGGCAGGCGGTGACGGTCACTGGCCAGCTTGGTGACTCGTTGCTGGGCGGCAACAAGTCCGCGGCGGTGCTTGTCGCCTTTGTCGACACCGAGGTGGGCTTGGACAAGGAGCGGCGACCAAGTGAGACGAAGTGGCGAAGAGGCCGGGTGCTTGGCTCTGGACCAGGGTCTGGAGCGCGCCGAGGTGTTACGACGGTTCGGCGACGCCCTGCAACACTGTGGCGCCGGTTGGACCTGGCATGAGGAGGAAGACGCGGAAGAGGACGATTCTGGCCACTTTGATGATGCACCACGGTGCGAGGCGGGCGGGTACGAGACGCCGAGGGCGTTCATGGCCACGAGAGGGAGGTGCAGGCGTGCATGATCGTCCTCGTCGCCGCAGTCATCGTGATGGGCGATCTCACGAGACGCTCCACGGCGACCGAGATGAATAGGTGGAGTATGGCGCGACGAGCTCGGAGAGACATGTTGCCAGCGACGGAGAGAAGCAAGCAATGGTGGGGGCGGAGCGCGCGCAAGAGAACTCGATCGCGTCGTGGCGTAGGTAGACGAAGGCTGTGTAGCGCTCGGCGGCACTCGGTCTGGCTCTCGAGCGGGTCTTGTGTCGCCGCGGTTGCTTGGAAGGGCAGAGGTGGTCGTTGGCCGGGCTTGGTCGTGAGTGATCCAGGAGAGGCGATAACGAAAAGGTAGAGGAAGTTGGAGGGTGACGACACAAGCCGCACGACGGAGGGCAGAAGCCCGGCCGGTTCACGGCCATGGAGCCGTGAACGGTCAGGCGCGTGTCCACGGTTCGCGGCGTCGCGCACGCTCAGTTCACGGCATCACGCGACCAAGGTAGTTGCGCGTGCCCAATTCTCGGCAAGTGGAGATCCACTGAACAGGGTCCAAGCAGGAGTGACTGCTTGGCTCCTCTTGCAGTGGTCGAGCTAGCTGAGAGCAATCCTTCAATACACAAGCGGTCTCGATCCAGTCTTGCCCGTCTTCATCCGGTTGCGCCGCTTGGCGCTGCCGGAGGCCAATTTCTGTTGGTAGCGGGGGACAGGTGCGCAGCTGCGAGCACACGCAGAGCATCTGCAAGAGATGGCAAGCAACGACAGTGACGAGGAAGAGACTCCTCTCCCTTCTCATGAGGACGAGGTAGTCGAGACCGAGGGGCTCGGTGCGGGCGAGGAGAACGACTTTGACATAGACGAGACGGTCAGGCGCATCGGCTTGGCCGTCAAGGAGCAACTGGATGGGATGCTCGTGATGATCCAGGACGACGTCGAGAGGATCGCCAAGAGCGAGGTGCGTAAGAGCGCGGCCAAAGCGATCGCGAGCTTGAGCGACACTACACCTGGCTTGGTCGAGAAGATCGTCGAGGAGCAGATCACCGTCCTCAAGGCAGAGTTCAACGAGCTAATGAAGGAGACCCTGAACATCATCAAGGACAACAACCAGAGCTACACCGACTTGATGGTGGAGGTGAAGGCCTCAATGGAAGAAGTACGAGGACTGCGCGCTGATGCGGCAGCAGCAAGAAGCACTGCTGAGGCAGCGGTGCTCAGCGCCAGAGAAGCGCTGGGGCTGAGCGCCGAGGCGGCGGCAGCACGTGGTGATGGGCTCGGTGTGGCCGGAGAGGTGCACCGCGACCCCGTGACCAGTCGGCGTAGCGCAGGGACGCTACAGGAAAGCGCGAAGGCGCTGGGTGTGTTTAGATTAGGTGATTGCTTGATTGAGATAAGGGAAAAGCAGACTAAGGAGGCCGGTGCGAGTCTTGACAGGGAAGTCAAGCAGGAGCAGCCAACTCCAGGCTTGGGGTGTCCGCGGACGGGTGGCTCGCAAGAATGCACACTCGGGCCGTCCCCGAACGGGTGGCTCGCAAGAGTGCACACTCCGCGCACGCGCAGTAGTCGGCCTGGATCTTGTGCCGAGAACCGGAAACTCGGAGCCAAGTCCCGAGCCGGCCGGTGGGCCTCGTCGGGCATCGGCCCCGGGGCGTCGGGACCGGACTCTGGGCTCCGAGGGTGGTCCTCGAGACCCGACCTGGAGTCGAGGGGGTGGACCTCGACACCTGACCGAGACCTCGGTCGGCGTGGATCGGACCAGGACGTCGGGGACCAGGCTCCTTGCGAGTGAGGCGCAACACGCCGCCGCGAGCCCTTTGTCGAAAGAAGCTCAAGCGGAGATCGGGACGACAGCGAGCTTGTTGACGAAGGGCTCGAAAGCGTCACGAGTCTTGGCCTTGGTGAGGCTGTCCGCGACCATGTCCTCCTGCGAGCAGTGCTTGATGACGACGATGCCAAACTTGACCAACTGCGCGATCTTGAGCTGGTAGGTGGCCAGGTGGCGCGTGCGCGCCGAGGTGTGGTCGTTGGCGAGGCAGTTGATCAGCGGGAGGCAGTCGCAGTACAGGACGCTTGGCGCACGCTGGGGAATGCCGATCTCGAGAAGGAAGAGCCGCAGGTACATGACGCGCAGCGCAGCCTGGTAGAGGGCGAGAAGCTCCGCCTCGGTGGTGCTGGTGGCGACCAAGTTGGCCTTCTTGGACTGGACGATGACGGGCGAGTTGTTGAGGTACACGACGATCCCGCAAATGGTTGGCTTGCTGCCATGGAAAGACGCGTCCGAGTATGCGCTGATGCAGATGTCGTCGACCGTGGCGGCGCCCTTGATGTGGAGGCCAAAGTCGATGGTCGTCTTGATGTACCGGACGACGCGCTTGAGGGCAGCAAAGTGCTCAGGGCCCGAGCACGATACGAAGCGAGACAGCAGTTGGCCCGCAAAGGCCAGGTCGGGGCGGCTGTGGAGCAGGAAGAGAAGCTTGCCGACGAGTGTGCGGTAGAGCTGATGATCGGGTCCGGGCTCGTCGCTCTCGCGCCTGTCAAGGTTGACACTTGGCGACACCGGGATGTTGGTGCCGTTGCAGTCCTCGAGGTCGGACACCTGGAGCATCTCCTCGGCGAGGTGACGCTGCGACAGAGTCACAGACTTGGCGTCCTGCGTGATGTGGAGACCGAGGTATCGATCTTGGAGGCCGTCGCCGATCTCAAAGCTCTCGCGCAGCGCCGCGACCAAGTGGTCCACGTCGGCCTTGTCGTGGTAGCAGGCCGCCACATCATCCACGTAGACGATGAGCAGTAGCTTGAGCCTCGTGGTACCCGGGTAGTACAGCGAAAAGACGGTCTTGTCGGCGCCCGATTGCCGCATCCCGTAGTCGAGCAGCTTGTCGGTGCAGTGGCGAAGCCAACGCAATGGCGCCGAGGAAATGCCGTACAGACTCTTGCGCAGCAGCAGGCCGTAGCTGTTGTCGAGGGTGATGCCAGGCGGAGGCCTGACGATGATGCGGTGCATGTTGGCGTCAATCTCTGCATGGAGAAAAGCCGTTTTGACATCCAAGAAGGCGATGGACATGCCGACCGACTTGGCGACATGCATGCAGGTCTTGACGCTGATGGCGCTCGCAGTCGGGCTGTAGACGTTCTCCAGGTCGACGCCCTTGGCCATCTCAAAGCCGCGAGCGACGCAGCGAGACTTGTACTTGCCGCACGACTTGCGGCGAAAGACCCACCTGGTGCTGATGGGTTTGTCGCCGTGCAGCAGCTTGACGACCTCGAACGTGTTGGTGCCCAGCAGGCTCTGCCACTCCTCGTTCATGCTCTCGCGCCAAGGCACCTTGTGCTCGGCAGGCAGCGCCAAGTACTCCTTGTAGGTCTCAGGCGTGGGGATGCCGTCGTTGAGCATCGGGTTGGTGCCAGCGGCGATCATGCAGACCTCGTTGTGCAGGTCCTCGTGCAGCGATCCCTCGAGGAAGTGGCTCAGGTTCGCCGCCGTGCTGGGCGCGGGCATCAGAGAGAGGAAGTAGTACGCAAAGCTGACGTCACTGAGCTCGAGCGCCGAGTCGTTGAGTAGATCGTGAGGGGGCTTGTGCTCGCACAGCGGTGGCGCCGACGTAGTGCTGGAGGCCGCCGCCGGGTCGCTAGAGGCCGCCGCCGCCGGGCCCGCGCAGGTCGTCGCCGCCGGGTCCGTGCAGTCCGCCGCCGAGTCGTCGGAGTCCGCCGCCGAGTCGTCAGAGCCCGCCGCCGGGTCGCCAGAGTCCGCCGCCGAGTCGCCAGAGTCCGCCGCCGGGTTGGTGGTGGAGTCACTCGGAGCGACCGTGGGCAGCGACTTGAACTCGACCATTGTGGTCCGGATCACGGGCTTGCTCGGTAGTGCGCCGCCCGCGGTGTACAGCGCAGCGGCGTCGCCAGGCTCCGGGAAGACGTTCTCGTGGAACCCGGCCGAGCGCGAGTGGGCGATATGGCCGCTGTCCAGCATGAAGAAGCGGTAGGTCCCGGTGGATTGGTTGTCGCCGTACCCGAGGAAGATCGCCGGTCGAGCACGATCGTCCGCCTTGCGTGCGCGGGGATTGTGAACGTAGGCGAGACAGCCGAACGTGCGCAGGTGCGACAGAAGAGGCCGCCGTTGGTAGCACACAAAGTATGGCGAGGGCTCGCCGTTGGCTCGCTCGCGCAGGTTGCGGAGGTACACGGCGGTCTGCAGTGCGTGGGGCCACCAGGAGACCGGAAGGTTGGTCGCCGCCAGGAGCGCCCGCGCCGAGGAGTAGATCCGATTGAAGGACTCGACCTTGCCGTTGAGGTGATGCGCCTCGGGAGTTGTGACCTTGTGATGCCAGTCAAAGCTCAGAAACTCCCGTGCACTCTCGCTGTTGCCGAGGAAGACAGACGCCGAGTCCGTCTGGATGGTACGTGGGCCGAAGGCGTCTCCCAGCGTGTGCCAGAAGACGCGCCACTTGTTGAAGCCCTTGGGAAGGTCGTGCAGCGAGCGGAGCGCGTAGGTGCGAGCCATGCCCGAGTGGTCGTCCAGAATGTTGAGGGCGAAGCGGAACTTGGCTGAGCTGAGCGGCAGAGGCCCGACCACGTCCGCGTGGCAGTACTGGCCGATGTCCGTGGACCGAGGGGGCAGTGGCGTAGTGCTACGTGCTGCGCGCTTCATCTGCGAGCGATCGCAAGAGTGGCAGCGCTCATCCTCGTCGCCTGGCGAGCGTTGCAGCGAAAGGCCCTTGCCGTGGTCCACGATCTTGTGCAGACGCGCGTGTCCAGGGTGACCAAGACGAGCATGGGCGAGAGACGTCGAGACAGCCACGGCGGCGATGGTCGTGACCGGAGCCAGTGGGATCGTCGTGCCAAGCGGGCCAGCGCCGTACGAGGCCGACGGCGTCGTGATGGACTCGAACGTGAGAGCCCAGACGCCTTGGGTGTGGACCAGAGGCACGGGCGACTGGCGGTTGACCATGATGAGCGACTTGCCGATGTCCACGTCGGGCTTGTGGCCAGCATCGAGAAGTTGCGACCACGAGATCAGGGTGATGGGCACCGAGTCCAGGAGCCTGCACTGGCGCAGTGAGACGGTGTGCTGCGCAAGCGACTCGTCCTGCACGCGAAAGTTGAGCGTGCCGGTGCCAATGATCTTGCTGGTCGTGCCGTTGGCGCAGAGAATGCTGGCGCTGGAGCCAGGCGGCGTGGGCACAAAGTCGGTCAGAAGCTCTCGGTTGCCAGTCACGCTGTGGCTCGCGCCCGAGTCGAGGATGCCGACCATGCCAGACTTGAGCGCGCCCATGCCGAGACCGACAGAGCCCTTGATGGCGGGGATGTCGAGGTCGCGCTGCGCGATCACGAGGTTGGCCACGGTCGTAGGAAGCCGCGGCATGGACTCAGCGTCCTGCAGACGCGGGTCGCGCATGCAGACGGCAGCGACGTGGCCTTGGCGCCCGCAGAAGGTACACTGCAGGCCCTTGGCGGGGCACTTGTCGCGCTTGTGCTGGTCGGAGCCGCACCCGATGCACTTGCCGAGCAGCGCCTTGGGAATGCCGCGCCGCGGTGCGCCAGTGGACGGCATCGCAGCGGCGGCAAGCTGCTGGCGAAGGTCAAGGACCTCTTGGTGCAGGCTCGCCATGGTCAGGTCGGACTCGTCGTCGTTGCGACTCTCGCTCGCCAGGTAGTTGGCCTCGTCGACCAAGGTCTCGATGCAGCTCTCCAGGTCGATCTCCCCTTGGCCCTTGAGCAGCTCGTGGATCTTCTGCTTGGTGGGGGCCAGCTGGTCGTGAAAGTTGCCGAGACCGTTGAGAAGGAAGACGATCGAGAGCTCATTGGCGGTGATGCTTAGCGTCTCGAGACGCTTGGCGTCCGTCGCAAAGCTGGCGAGCTGCGAGTTGAGCTTGCCGGGGTCGAGCGACGTGAGCTTGAACTCGGCCATGTCCTTGATGAGGCGCATCTTCTCGCTGAAGCCGCTGCGATTGAAGTGCTTCTTGAGGTTGTCCAGCGCGATGGAGCCCTGGTCGTCCTCGTTGTTGCGACCAGCGACGTCGCCGATGTTGCCGACGTGCGCCACGCCCTCCATGACGATGCCCATGAGGATGATGTCCATCGTGTCGTTCTCGAACACGAGCTCGTCGTAGTTGTCGTCCTTGAGGCTGAAGCCGTAAGTGGCCATGAGGAACACCTTGAGGCGACGCTCGTAGAGCTTCCACGCGGCGTAGGTGGCGTCGGCCAGCCGCGGGATGGGAAGCTTGGCGTTCATCGCGGCGCCGACGGCGTCAGGCGCGCCGTCTGCCGCCAGCGGTGCCATTGCCGGTGCCATTGCCGGTGCAGCCTGCGCCGGTGCAGCCTGCGCCGGTGCAGCCTGCGCCGGTGCAGCCTGCGCCGGTGCAGCCTGCGCCGGTGCAGCCTGCGCCGCGGACCTGTTGGTCCTCCTCGTCCTCGGAGTGTTGCCAGCCATGGATGCTTGTACTTGCTGTTGCTGTTGCTGCTGTTGTTGTTCTTGCTGTTGCTTGCTTGCTTGCGTTGGGGTTCTGCCGTGTTGCTCTCGCGTCGCGGAAGCGTCGGCTGCTTGTTGCTACGGTGCGTGTCAGATGAGAGAGGGGAAGCCCATAACCTGTTCCGATTGAACTACTGTGGTCCAAAGCAAAGTGGAATTCGCACTTGCATTTGTGCATTTGAACCTTATATAGACAGCGGTCGGTCCAGGGTCGATCCGTACTCTCTCTCTCTGATTGTTGCGTAACACGCCGCCGCAGTGAGACATAGCTCTGCTGTGGGACACTGGATAATCACGCAACACGCCGCCGCAGTGTGCCACTGTGTAGCTGTGGAACACTGGTGTCATGTAGCTAGGTCCCCATAGACCTGTGGTGCTAGGACTCCTACTGAGTTACCAGTAGGAATCAATCGCCGCCGCATTCCCCTGTTACGGCTCTTGGCAATGACTCTAGCACTGTGGGACCACCCTCGTCAGGTGAAACTCGTCGTCAGTGTGCTCGTCACACACTTCCCACAGTTCTCTTGTGCGTAATGACTGTGTAAACAGCGGCAGGTGATGAGGAGAAAATTTTCATTTTGACCCGGAATCGAACCCGGTCCCCAGTTTCTGGGCCCATAACCTGTTCCGATTAGGTGATTGCTTGATTGAGATAAGGGAAAAGCAGACTAAGGAGGCCGGTGCGAGTCTTGACAGGGAAGTCAAGCAGGAGCAGCCAACTCCAGGCTTGGGGTGTCCGCGGACGGGTGGCTCGCAAGAATGCACACTCGGGCCGTCCCCGAACGGGTGGCTCGCAAGAGTGCACACTCCGCGCACGCGCAGTAGTCGGCCTGGATCTTGTGCCGAGAACCGGAAACTCGGAGCCAAGTCCCGAGCCGGCCGGTGGGCCTCGTCGGGCATCGGCCCCGGGGCGTCGGGACCGGACTCTGGGCTCCGAGGGTGGTCCTCGAGACCCGACCTGGAGTCGAGGGGGTGGACCTCGACACCTGACCGAGACCTCGGTCGGCGTGGATCGGACCAGGACGTCGGGGACCAGGCTCCTTGCGAGTGAGGCGCAACAGGGTGCAGCTGAAGCAGCTGACCTTGAAGACCACGCGGTAGCAGCCAAGCTCCGTGTCGTCACGAACAAAGAGTGGGCTGACATGGCTGCCAAGATCAAGATGCCGAAGCTTCCGGCCAGCGGGAACCTGGCGGCATGGCGCGGCGCCATCGTCGAGACGTTCTGTTCGTCTCTCGTGATGTTTGGGCTCGGCCCCGAGGATGTCGAGCGCCTCTTGTTCCAGACCAGCCGGAACTCTGTCCACTACACCTTGGACGGGATCATCAACGAGGCTCTTGGGACCGCAACGAGTGATGACCAGGCGCTGAGGTCCCTCATCGAGAATTACCTCACCCAGCAACGCAGCAGGGCAGTGCGAGACAAGCTACACGGTGTGGACCGTCTCCGAGGCCTCTTCGAGCACCTGAAGAAGGTGACGCGTCCGAGCAAGGCTGCTGCGATGGAGAAGCTGTCTACTGCCAGGATGATCAACGGCACGAGGACTACCGAGGAGGAAGCTTGCGCCTTCTTGGATCGCTTTGAGCAGGACCTACTGACGTTCTACTCGAATGGCCAGGACGAGATCACGGACCGCAGCGCAACAGAGCTGCTGGTAGCAGCCATGTTGCGATCTGGCATGAGCGAGCTTGCAAGAGTCGTGAACAATGAGCTGGGTCGACGCGGAAATCAGTACGGGCTGCAAGACGCCAAAGAGGCACTGCTATTCGAGGTGCGAGCGCGACAGTACCGTGAACCGAGCTCAGCGTCTCTCAACGCAGCCACAGCGGGGGCAGCGACATGCAGCCACAACTGAGGGGGCGCAAACCGCCGAGGTGGCTGAGCGATCCAGTGTGCTCGCAATGTCGGCATCGGCACAAAGAAGGCGACTGCTCGCAGCTTTGCGGCCACCCAGCGTGCCGGCGTCGCAAGGGGGGGGGTCAGGCAGCCAGCATGACACCACCCGGCCGCAGTGAAGCCAACGTGGTCACCTTCACGACGGATGACTTCGACAACATGGCTCCAGAACTGCGTGACGCCCTCCAGAACGAGCTCAAGGTAGCTCACCTGAACATGGTGACGGTGGCGAGGCAGCCAGAGACCCTTGGGTACCTGCTCGACAGCGGAGCCACTGGTGTTTGTCAACCGCAAGTCGTTGCTGATGAACGCGAGGCCGTGCTCGATCAGCGTCAAGCTCATGGGCGGGCTTCAGAGCCAAGCCAGCGCGACGGGAGACTTTGCCCTGGGCCCGATCGTGATCCGCAATGCAATCTTCCTCGAGGGCTCAGAGCATCAGGTCGTACTCGGCATCAGCGCCTTGATGACCCACGGCGTGCAAGTGAGCTTCAAGGAGTCGGAGCTGCGCTTTGCGAACGGCGACATCTGGGACGTGGTGTGGAGGCAGGGCATGCCCTTCTGCTACCCGGCGTCGCCATGCACGGACTGGACCGTATCGGCGATGAGTGCAGCACCTCAGGCTCGGTTCGAGGATGGCCTCGTCGACCAGCACGTCGTCCTACCCCAGCAATGTGAGCTGCGGACCGACGAAGAGGAGCGGGCCTACTGCCGCTTGATCCATGAGAGACTGGGCCACGCCTCTGCGGACACCATCGTGTGGACTGTGCCGTCGATCAGCAAGCTCCGCAGATTTCTGCCGAGCAGCCGCGAGTGCGAGGTCTGTCTCAGGGCCAAGATGGCCAAGAGGACGATTGGCAGTGGCCAGCCACGACGACGTGTTGATGCCCAAGAAGCTGAGACGCATCCCGACCAGAGCAACCACGTGCAGCGGGCAATTGACTTTCGGCTGGGCGGCCCGGGCCGAGTAATCGCGTTCGATACGGTGGGCCCCTTCGTGCAGGGACTGCACTCTGGCAAGTACGTGCTCCATGTGGTCTGCTGTCACTCGAGGTATGGATGGCTTTACACCATTACACGCAAGGGAGACGCTGTCAAAGCCATCGAGCAGCTGGCAGCCGACATGGATCGCGTAGGGCTCCCCATCACCAGCATCAAGGCCGCGGTGACAGACCGTGCAGCGGAGTACATGGGAGCCGAGATGAACGAGGTCTTCCGGGCTCTTCAGATCGCACACAGCCCGGTGCCGCCAAGATCGAGCCGACTGAACGGGATCTGCGAGGCCGCGCATCGGACTTTGCAAAACATGGCACGATGCCTCCTGCTCCAGGGGGAATCGCTCACCGCTTTTGGCCTCTGGCGGTTGCTCACGCACGGCAGATCATGAACATCCTCGTCCGGAAGAAGGGTGCCCTCTCGCCGTTCGAGATGGTCAGACGGCGCGTGCCGGATCTTACTGCCCTCAGGGTCTTCGGGCTCAGTGCTTCTATCGTGAGCATGCGCCAAGCAGTCGGCTGCACGACAGAGCCAGCTCCGGCATCGCCGTGGGACAGGAGGACATTGAGGCCCATGCATACTCTGTGCTGACCTCCACGGGCAGAATCCTCGTGAGCCGCAACGTGGCTGTCCTGGAACACCGTCGGCCGCGCCTACTCGACGGTGAGGCCGCTCCGCTCGAGCTTGAGGGGGAGCACCGAGACGAGCAAGCTCAAGATCGCGACCTCGAGGTCGACACGCCCATCGTGCCAGGAGCCGACGCCGGCGAGACGGCCATCAAGATGATGCAGAACGCGACCAAGGCCCAGGGTGAGCTGCTCCAGCAACAGCTTTCCCCAGTGGCGCTGGCCGCTTACGGAAATCGCGGCGGAGGAGGCGGCGCCCCTGACGGAGAGTCAGGCGGCGCGCCTTGCCGCGACCAAGGAGACGGCGCCCCTGACGGAGAGTCAGGCGGCGTGCCTTGCCGTGACCAAGGAGATTGCGCCCCTGACGGAGAGTCAGGCGGCGTGCCTTGCCGTGACCAAGGAGATTGCGCCCCTGACGGAGAGTCAGGCGGGCACCCAGCCACCCGTGGTGCTGGCTGCTCATGCGGCTCGCGACGGAGCAGAAGGCGCCCCCGACGGAGAATCGGGCGACGCACTTTGTCGCGACGGAGCAGGCGGCGCCTCTGGACGCGAGCCAGGCGGCGTGCCTGCGCGCAGGGGAAACGCAATTCTACGTGTCCACATCGAGAACGTGAGCGCCGACCCCGAGACGATGGAGGAAGCGCTTGCCAGGCCCGATGCTCAGCGCTGGGCAGAATCCATGGCTGACGAGATGCAAGCAATGCTGAACGGCGTACTCGAGCGCGTGGATCCGGCCACGGTGCCAGAGGGCAAGGCGATCGTCGGCATGCGCTGGGTCTTCGCCTACAAGGCCCGAGAGGGCCGATACCGCAGCCGCCTGGTGTGCAAAGGCTTCCAGTCCGACTTTGGCGGCGACGTGGCGAGCCCTACAGCCTCGTACAACCTGGTGCGCACTGTGCTGGCCGAGGCGGCGGCACATCGTCGCCAGATTCACGCCTGCGACATCGGCAAGGCCTTCCTGACAGCAGCCCTAGAACAGCCCGAGTACGTTGCAGCTCCGCCGGGCTACGAGAGACTTGGCAGCGTGTTCAAGGCGCTGAAGGGTTCTACGGGCTGCCGCAGGCCAGCATCAACTTTTACAGACGAATTCGGCAGGACATCCTGGACGCCGGATTCACCAGCAGCGTGCTCGAGCCGTGTCTGTTCACGTCGGTGAGGCCTGGCGGCGGCAAGTGTGCCCTCTTTGTGGACGACGTGCTGCTGGCCATGCCTTTGGACGAGGCCGTCGAGGTGGTGGAGAAGCTCAAGGAGAAATACCTCGTCAAGTTTGAGCCCAACACCAAGGCCTTCATCGGGATCGACATCAAGCACCAGGCCGGCGGAGCGATGGCGCTTTCGCAGACCAAGAAGATCGAGAAACTGCTTGCGCGGTTCGGGATGCAGAGCGCTAAGCCGGTGCAAACGCCTCTGCCGCTGACCATTGACCTGTCGCCCATCATCCTCGAGAACGGCAAGTGCGTGGATTTCAACGACCAGGAGGACGTCGATGCCCGCTGCAGAGAACCGTTTCGCCAGCTCGTCGGTGCGGTGTCTCACATCAGCATGGTCACCAGACCCGACTTGGCTCACGCAGCCGCGACACTGGCCAGATCGGGCCACGCATGGGGGTCGAGGCATCTCCGAGCGGCCAAGCATCTGCTTCGATATCTGGCTGGCACTCTGGACCTCGGGATCAAGTACAACCCCGAGACCATTCCCAAGAACATGGCAATGGTGAGCTACTCTGATGCCACTTGGGGAGCTGCACTACCACCAGAAAGGCCATGACTGGGTTCATCATCAAGACCGGCGACGCAGTGCTGCATTGGGGCTCAAAGGTGACCGCGAGCGTGGCTGACAGCGTGTTTGTGGGAGTACCTGGCTGCCTCGAGGTGCGTCACAGAGGTTATGCGGCTGCGGAGCACGCTGGAGATCATGGGCTACCAGGAGCAGGAGGTCACCAAGCTGTACATCGACAACCAGTCCGTGATTGACGCGCTGCGAAAGACCCAGATGCTGAGCCGTGCCGCCAGACACATTGAGGTCAGGCACCACAAGATGCGCGAGGAGATCCGTGACGGGAAGCTGGTCGTCAAGTTCGTGCGATCGCGAGACCAGCAGGCGGACCCGCTCACGAAGCAGGTGACAAAGGAGGTACACGAACGACTCGTGCCTTTCCTCGTCCAATCGGTGGATGACTAACGTAACCTGGAAGTGTGCTGTCGGGGTGCTGGCGTACGAGAGAGAGAGAGAGAGAGAGAGAGAGAGAGACTGGCAGCTGGCTCGGAGATTGATAGCCAAGCTTTGTCGCCAAGGCGGCGAGTTGGAGGGTGACGACACAAGCCGCACGACGGAGGGCAGAAGCCCGGCCGGTTCACGGCCATGGAGCCGTGAACGGTCAGGCGCGTGTCCACGGTTCGCGGCGTCGCGCACGCTCAGTTCACGGCATCACGCGACCAAGGTAGTTGCGCGTGCCCAATTCTCGGCAAGTGGAGATCCACTGAACAGGGTCCAAGCAGGAGTGACTGCTTGGCTCCTCTTGCAGTGGTCGAGCTAGCTGAGAGCAATCCTTCAATACACAAGCGGTCTCGATCCAGTCTTGCCCGTCTTCATCCGGTTGCGCCGCTTGGCGCTGCCGGAGGCCAATTTCTGTTGAGGAGGTCAAGACGGAGGGGTGGGGGAGGTCGAGGCAAAGGCGTTGGAGGATACTGCACGGCCAAGTGCGTCTTGTTGCGTTGCTGGGCGCCGTTCGTGGCGTTGACGAGCTTGGAAAAAAAGTGGAAGATGGCTGTCAGCAAGGCCGCAGGGCGTGCAGACGCAAGGATAGAGGGCCGAGAACACGATGATGAGCAGGATGTACGGTCGGGGGAGGCCGCCAAGGCGGCTATTGGTGACATCGTCGGCGTGGGTCATGGCAAACTCGAGGACAGCAAGTGGCGGAGAATGAACGTGTCGGCGGCAGGGCTCGCGCGCAAGGCACACAGACGGATGGGAGTCACACAGACGGGTCTTTAGGGAGCTCGGGACATGGGCACAGACAATCGCCAGCAGTGCCGCGGATCCTGTGGTTGCGTGGTGCGCTTGAAGCACATTGTCCGAGCCGAGCAAGTTGAGGTGAAGTGGAGGCGGTGTGGCGAAGGGCAGGGGCGTTGCGGGGCTGGGAACAGGGCGGTCACCATTGGCCAGAGCAGGGAAGTAAACTTCAGTCTCTCATGGATGATCTTGCGTGTCCCAGAGCAGTGGAGTTGGCGTGGCTGTGGCGGTGCTGGCAAAGACCTCTTTGCGGCACGGCCGAGGGGAGAGCGACGGGTGGAAGGGTCATGGAAATGTGCGATGGCGACCCGGCCCAGGAGGCGATGGCGCTGGGCGAGTTTATCACTGTGGCCTGGAGTAGGGGGGCTGTGGGTTGTTGCAAGTTGAAAGTGTTGAAGATCTTGGGTGTGGCTTGGTTGTTCTGAGAGGCGAACACGAGGCAGTAGGCGGTGCCCAACAGGCGGAGGAGCACGAAGCGAAGGTGGAGATGCTGGTTCCGAGGCCAGCCGACGCGTTTGCTGTTCTGAGCGCTCTTGGCAGCGTCTCAGACGAAGGAAGGGTCCCTGTGATGGCAAGGTGACGCCGTAGAGCGCAAAGAACCGCCAAAGGATGGCAAGGAAAGTGGCGCAGGGTGGTTTGGAGAGGAGACAGAGGCCGCGACCTCGCTCATCAGTGCCGTAATGGACCAGGCGTGCTCAGGAGCAAGGAGAAAGCTTGGTCTTGTTTGGGCTGAGAAGGAGCAGAGGCCACCTGTGCAAGAGGAGGCGGTGTAGCGCCAGACGAGGAGTGTTGGGAGCTAGGATCGGCGCGATGGAAGAGATGGGGCGCCGCCCACGCGTCTTGCTAATCGGATCTCGCGTCTTGGAGTGTCAAGAACGAGAAGAGGGCGGGCGACCAGGGAGAGGGTTAAACGCACGCACGCGCAAGCCAGGCTGTAAAGAGAAGAGTGCGATGGACAGACTGGCGGGGACGCGACGGATAGAGTGCGGGTCATCGTGGTGCTTGGTTGCAGGCTTGGTTGTCTGGGCGGCTGCAAGAACAATCTGACTGCTTGGGTGTGGTCGAGTTGGGCGTCTAGCAGGAGAATCGGAGGCAGTGGACGGCATGGACGAGGTTGAGGTGGCGCAGCACGAGGATGGAGAGGCTCGGCACCCGAGCCGAGTCGCCATGGCGCTTATCGAGGTCGGCTGGAAGGAGATGGTGACAGTGGCAAAAGGTGAAGAAGAGCCGGAGAGCGAGTGGACGGAGGGCAAGCAAGCAAGACAGATGGGCAACAGGGATGGAGGTGACGTAGACCAAGGCAGCGAGCTGCACTAGCGGCGTTGGCGTAAACCATGGCGTGATTGCAAAGAAGCACACGGCCAGGCAAGCAAGCAAGCAAGGAAGAAGAATGGTTGGAAGCAGGCACAACGAGATGGCTTGAGAAGCAGCGCAGACGGGGTACAGGGCCGCGGCGGGAATTAGGACGCAGGTGAAGTTGGCAGCCAGCGCCACTGCCGCTCCTTGGATGGTGGTGCGGCGTTCGAGGAGCAGCACAGAGCGAGAAGGTTGTCGAGGGTGGTTACGCCACAGAGGAAAGGGTTGCACGGGCTGGAGACGAGTTGAACGCCGCGAATGGATGCAGGAGCGGCTGTTGATGGGCTTTGCCGGTGGCGCGGCATCGTTGCGGACGAGCGAGTGGCTGAGTTGGGCAAGATGAGGAGATGTCGAGAGCGCATGGGCAAGCCAGGCGGTGGCGAGAGGAGGAGTGGGTCGGAGGGCCTGGCGGGGACGTGGCGCAGGTGGATCAGGGCATTGACACCCCTGAGAGCTCAGAGATTTGGTGCAGGTGGTTGCTGTAGGTGGTTGAACAAACAGAGCACTTGTGGCGGTGCGGTTGGGCAGCCTGGGAGGCGAGGTTGAGATCAAGAGTGGCGGTGAACAGGTCGAGGAGCCCGGGTAGAGGGTGGAGGTGAGCGGCAACCAACTCGACACGGCGCTTGGTGGGTTTGGCAAGATCAGCAGTGTCGGCGACTTGCGCGCGCTTCAAGACGATGATCGAGATGGGAGCGAAGGAGCCTTGCGTTGTGAAGCAGGAGGGCCCGGAAGGCGACATGGGACAAGAGGCACGGGCGACCGAGGCGGCAGACTCACGGGCAAGCGTCAGAATGAGCCAGAGCGTGGTCGCGAGCAGAGACAGCAAGGTTGTTTCTTGGGGTCGTGTAGCGCTTCCAAAACGGAGAGAGTGCGAGGCTGAGAAGAGGCCGGCCGTGGTGAGGCGAAGGAGGTGGCCGCGGTGGCCATTAGGAGCCTCGCTGCTCTCATGGCCGTGCGCAAGGAGGTCGTGGACTCGTGTGGCGCTGGTGGTCGGTCGTTGTTGTTGTTGTGAGAAGCACGACGACAAGAGCGCAGACTCGGCCGAGGACTCGGTTGGGCGATCAGCCAGAAGCCGATCCATGATTAAGGCCCTTCCTCGGGAGCCAGTTTGTCCACAGATCGTCAGCGAAGATTCGGCGAAGAAAGATCTTTTCACCATCAAGATCGTGAGGAGCTTTGGGCGAGCACAGGCCGCCACGGGCGAGGCTGCGATGGCAAGAGCGCAGGGGTGTGCGTGCGGGCGCGGGTTGGTGTCCACCGACTCCAGCACACGGGGCTCGACTCGGGGCAGAGCGGTGGTGTGGGGTGCTGGTGTTGGAAGAGCAGGCTGGTGAATGAGTGAATGAATGAACATTGGCGAAGGAAGGTGGCAAGAGACGAGTTGTGGCGGCGGCGGTGGCGGCAGCGATGGTCTCGGGGCGTTGCGCACGCGGCGTCGGCACAGCAACCAGCGCGACAGGCCATGGGAGAGGCAGAAGAGGCTAGTCCGAACACGCATGCTGAGAGTGACTGAATGGTAGCTGTCTGCGCCGGAAGCGGGACGACGCGAGCACGTGCGGGCGAGCTAGGCGGCAGACGCGTCCAGTGCGGGGAGGCGCAGCAGACGCGCAGGACAGTGGTCGTCGTCGACCGGCAGAGGAGGCAGTGGCGCCCCTTCTGAGCTCGCGCGTCGTGGTTGGGCTTGTTGGTGTCGAAGATGAGCGAATTCGTGGCAAAGTGTCGGGTCGACTCCCTCGGGAGACCCTGTGCAAGTGTCCATGAAACATGGGAAAAACAAGCAGGCAAGCCTTTGCCAAAGTGCGACCAAAGTGCATTCTCCCCTCACGTTTCCTCGCACATTTTCATAACGGATGTTTCAACGGTCATTTTTGGCGCGGATCCATGAGTAATCAGAGTAGTAAAGCTTTGAGTATTCAAGAGTGGTGTTGAGAGTGGGTTCAGTGTCGCAGCTGAGGGGGCGCTTGAGGGTGAAGAGATGAGGGGCGAAGAGAGGAGTTTTGCTTCTCTCTTCGTTTCTTCAAATTGGATCTCTTCGAGTTTCTCTTCGGAGTGCGCGGCAGGGACATGTTTGAAATTTTGTGCCACGGGAAAATGACGAGCGCGACAGAGGGAGACGCGGCGCGGCCAAGTGTTGGCAGCGTCGCCTCGAAAGATCCTCTTGATTCGCAGCATCGGAATTCGGTTCCTCTGCTTGCTTGTCCCTTTGAAAGGAGGGTGAGCGCAGGGTGGATCGAGGGAGCGGTGGCCAGGACTTGTTCGTTCGTTCTTGATGAATGAAGAGTTGGCTGCTCGTATGCTCCGAGTGCAGAAGGCTTCATGCTGTTATGCGATGCGCAACACTTGAATCTGAACGCAGAACGCAAGGAACCGCTCTGGTCGCGGTACGCCCATGGCGGAAGCGACTGAGTTTGACTTTGCAGCGTCGCCCCCGCACGACCGACTCTATAAACGAGTGGGCATCGGCGGTGAGGGCGTGTGGAATTGAAAGTAAAACGACGACTGGACGAGGCGTGACATTGTCGCGACTTTTCAGAAACAATCAAAATCGCTGATGAGGCCTGCAGGAGGATTTTTTTCTTCTGTTCGTGTCTTTTCTTGAACGTGTCGCCTTGTGTGATACGGGATAAGAACAGCAATCTGGTTGATCCTGCCAGTAATCATATGCTTGTCTCAAAGATTAAGCCATGCATGTCTAAGTATAAGCGATTTATACTGTGAAACTGCGAACGGCTCATTATAGTTTATAGTTTCTTTGATAGTGTTTTTTAGATGGATACTTGTGGCAAATCTAGAAACAATACATGCTTAGAATTTGGTACCTGATGAAAATGTTTCTCAAAGGTGGTTAGCGGTGGTTAGAACGTGGTTAGCGGTGGTTAGAACGTGGGCAGTGGTTAGAACGTGGTTAGCAGTGGTTAGAAATGTGGTTAGCGGTGGTTAGAACGTGGTTAGAGGTGGTTAGAAAGGTGGTTAGCGGTGGTTAGAAAGTGGTTAGCAGTGTTAGAAAGTGGTTAGCGGTGGTTAAGAACCGTGGTTAGCGGTGGTTAGAAAGTGGTTAGCGTGGTTAAGAACCGTGGTTAGCGGTGGTTAGAAAGTGGTTAGCGGTGGTTAAGAACCGTGGTTAGCGGTGGTTAGAAAGTGGTTAGCGGTGGTTAAGAACCGTGGTTAGCGGTGGTTAGAAAGTTTAGCGGTGGTTAAGAACCGTGGTTAGCGGTGGTTAGAAACGTGGTTAGCGGTGGTTAGAACTGTGTTAGCGTGGTTCAGAACCGTGGTTAGCGGTGGTTCAGAACCGTGGTTAGCGGTGGTTCAGAACCGTGGTTAGCGGTGGTTCAGAACTGTGGTTAGCGTGGTTCAACTCCTGGTGGTCACATGGATGGCTAGCTAGAATTGACCGATGGCGCCAGCCGGCGCAACCGAGCGAGAGACGGGCAAGATTGGATTAAGACCGCTCGTGTATTGAATTATTGCTCTCGGCTAGTTTGACAACTGCAAGAGAAGCAAAGCATCACTCCTGCTAGAGTCCTGTTCAGTGTATCTCCTGTTTGCCGAGAATCAGGCACACACAGCTGCTGTGGGCACGTGATGCCGGGAACTAAACGTTCGCGGCGCCGTGAACCACGGACATGCGGCAGACCGTTCACGGCTCCATGGCCGCGAATCAATCATTCCCTGCCCTCCGCCTTGCGCCTTGTGTCGTCACCATCTACTTCAACTTGGCTTGTGTTCCGATTGAACTACTGTGGTCCAAAGCAAAAGTGGAATTCGCACTTGCATTTGTGCATTTGAACCTTATATAGACAGCGGTCGGTCCAGGGTCGATCCGTACTCTCTCTCTCTGATTGTTGCGTAACACGCCGCCGCAGTGAGACATAGCTCTACTGTGGGACACTGGATAATCACGCAACACGCCGCCGCAGTGTACCACTGTGTAGCTGTGGAACACTGGTGTCATGTAGCTAGGTCCCCATAGACCTGTGGTGCTAGGACTCCTACTGAGTTACCAGTAGGAATCAATCGCCGCCGCATTCCCCTGTTACGGCTCTTGGCAATGACTCTAGCACTGTGGGACCACCCTCGTCAGTGAAACTCGTCGTCAGTGTGCTCGTCACACACTTCCCACAGTTCTCTTGTGCGTAATGACTGTGTAAACAGCGGCAGGTGATGAGGAGAAAATTTTCATTTTGACCCGGAATCGAACCCGGTCCCCAGTTTCTGGCCCATAACCCTGTTCCGATTGAACTACTGTGGTCCAAAGCAAAAGTGGAATTCGCACTTGCATTTGTGCATTTGAACCTTATATAGACAGCGGTCGGTCCAGGTCGATCCGTACTCTCTCTCTCTGATTGTTGCGTAACAGCTTGCACGTGTGTACACTCCGAATACGCGCCAAGGTCAGCCTAGATATTACCCGCGAACGTTTAGGACAAAAAACCTAAGCTCTATACTCACATGAAGACCTGGTAGCGAAAGCTTCGACTGACGTTGAGTAGTTACGACTGACTGGTTGAGTAGTTGAAATGACTGGCGTTGAGTAGTTACGACTGACTGGGTTGAGTAGTTGAGATGACTAACGTTGAGTAGTTACGACTGACTGGGTTGAGTAGTTACGACTGACTGGGTTGAGTAGTTGAAATGACTGACGTTGAGTAGTTACGACTGACTGGGTTGAGTAGTTGAGATGACTGACGACTGACTGGGTTGAGTAGTTGAGATGACTGACGTTGAGTAGTTACGACTGACTGGGTTGAGTAGTTGAGATGACTGACGTTGAGTGGTTAGGTTAGGTTAGGTTAGGTTAGGTTAGGTTAGTTAGGTTAGGTTAGGTAGGTTAGTTAGGTTAGGTTAGGTTAGGTTAGGTTAGGTTAGGTTAGGTTAGGTTAGGTTAGGTTAGGGTTAGTTAGTTAGGTTAGGTTAGGTTAGTTAGGTTAGGTTAGGTTAGGTTAGGTTAGG